>JAYRBW010109802.1:0-18343 GCA_036023295.1 Invenusta paracnida
TTAAAAATATAAGTGGGGTGTTATAACACCCCACTGGTAAACAACGTTAGTTATTTTCCTGGTATGTTGAGGGTTAACTGTCTTTTCTACTGCTTTGAAGATTTGCATTGGTCATGGTGGGTGGACCAGACTGTGATATAATCTGCGTAAAGAGCGATTTTAATATTTTTGTGAGCGGAAATATTTAAAGGTAGAAGATTGGCTGTTGAACATAACGGAGCCTTCATAAAGGAGGCTATCAATCGTATTAGGTGCAGAGGGGTTTCCATCTCGCCCATCCGGCGAATGATGGTGGTTTGCCAGGCCATGTCAAAGACTGACGGGAGAGTGAGGTAGGTAGTTAATATTTTTTCTCTCCTGTAAGTCATTAGATATCGAATGGACCAACCAAGACAGGTGGGTTTCAGTTCCAAGGATGGAATGGAGGCGAGTGACAATGTGGGTTTTAAGGAAGCTGGAGATAGACTATTCAATCTTGCGGTTGTAGCTGAGCGTTTTTCCTGGGTTTGTGATGATATATGGCAGGATTTGTTCACTTGAACAACGTCGATGCGTTTGATGAGGGACAATATGTTGTGCTTACGCAAAGAGAGGCGTTCTTTGAAGCGTTTGGCTTCGGTGGCAGATAAAGACATTATGAGTAGAAATGTAGTTTGTTGAGAGGTTGATGTACATTGGATCTCTGGTGTTGAGAAAAATCTTGGTCAGAAAAAGAGTCAGTCTTTAATGACTGTTCTGAAAGTGTTAGGGGTATCTGAACTAAAATACAGAGTGAACGTTGAAATATCTAATATTTATGGTGTTTGGATCTTGAGGAAGGAGGTCCATGTCTAGTTGCCTTTTTTTCAGTGGATAGACTGAACTGGAGATTTGCTCAATGCTAAAGATAAAGTGCTTCTAAAAGAATTACGATGTTATTGTTTTTTAAATGACCACATTAAAATTGAAAAGTAATTTATGGCGCATTTTATACATTTATATATTGGAAACCTATGTTGAAATCAAATTAAACATAAAATGTAATATATAGTTTAATGTATAAATTTAAGGCATTAAATTATCTCTGGTATGATTTGTTGATAGCACACTATTGCACTCAATACAGTTCCATGTGAAAGTGGTGGATCATTTTTATAAAGGTCAGCGTAATTTTGCTTTATAAGAGATGAAACACAATTTAAGTTTAGTTAGTCTAGTTTTCTGGATACTCCAGCATTAACATGATAATTCCAAAATTACTTGGGAAAAGTCAATAAAAGAAAGGAAAACCACAATGAATAAAAATTTAAAATTTAAAATATTTTCAGCATTAAATATTCCTATCTATTCTTTAGCATAACATGTACGTATTTACCTGTTGTTGTTGGCTTGGGTGTTGTAGTAGTCGTTGCCGTTGTGGGTTTTGGAGTGGCACTAACGAACAGCTTCTTGAAAGGTTTTGTGAGGAAATTGTTTACGACACACTGAAACACTCCTCCAGTAGTTTTGCTACTATCGAATGTAGTACCCTGTTTTAAATAATAAATACATTTATATATTTCATAAATACTAGTGCTTCATGTATGGATTGGCAGATTTTGTTTTTAGTTATATATTACCTACTATACCTGAAGTTTAAAATTATATTATATGCACTTAAAAAATTAACTTGAAACTGTATTTGTATATAGTGATTCGGCTCTTAAGAGTCTGTTATTAATTAAATAAGGGTAACTAAAGGATAAAGGTTATAAATGTTCTGTACAACAAAGATTTAACAAAGATAATTTGTGTAAAATCATGCAATTACATTAAATTTGGACTTTATAATTAATATATTTTAACAAAAAAACCTTGATTTAACATATTTTTATTTGTATCATAGAAATCTAATACTTGAAAAAATAAAAACAATTATTTATTTACGTTTTGGATATTTTAAGTACAAAGAAATGTTTAAATAAAAAATAAAAACACAAATTTGGCGTGAAATTTTTAAATTAAATCATTTGAAATATAATGTGTTTACAAAATCTTATGCAAATATGGGTACTTTTGTTATTATACCTAAGATAAAAGTTCGTTTAATCTATCGATAAGAAGTTATTATACGTAAAAAATTATAGAAAAAGTGGAATTGTAATAAAACGGGTTTTCAGGAAATAAAAAAAGTATATTTTCGTCTAAATAATTTAATGTTATTTATTCTTATTGAATGAAGAACATATTGAGCATTATCAATCGTAATAAATTAGAAGTAGGGAAGGAGTAGCACGAAACCAGTCACATGACAGGGCCAGGGAGGAGGGAGGGGGGGGGGCGGGGAGTAGTCTCGACCAATCAGAATCGAGTACGGCCAGCCAATGACAGAGACGGCTAGAACAGTATTTAAGAGACGCGCGAGTCTTTTTTTTACTATTTAAACAAAACTCTTTGCGCCAAATTCAAATTTAAAAGTGCGTGGGATTGTGTGGGCGCCAAATTCAAATTAGTAAATACGCAGGAATATTTTAATTAATTTGACTATTTAAACAAAATACTTTGCGACAAAATCAAATTTAAAATTCTTTGCGCCAAATTCATATTTAAAAGTTCGCGAGGTACAAAAAAAATAAAAAAACGATTCGATGGTCTTTTGGTCTATTTAAACAAAACTCTGCGCCAAATTAAAATTTAAGTGTGTGGCATTGTGTGGCGCCAAATAAATCGAATTTTTTGTCTATTTAAACAAAACTCTTTGCGACAAATTCAAATTTAAAGGAGCGCGGGATTATGTGGCACTAAATTCAAATTATTAAATACGCGGGAATGTTTTTTATACGGGGAATTATGTACCAGTATTAAATCGTATTTAAGGGGAAAACTTACTGGAACACCCATTTTTAATACTTTCTATTAATCAGAGGCCAACCATATTCACGCAATAATTATACATAGGTTACATAATTACTACTTGTTTTAAATTTAAGTAGTATAGCCATATATAATTGTATTTTGAGAAAATTAATAAATTGCTAAATAATAAAACTAAACTTTAAAATGATTCTCTATTTGAATGCTAAAAATACGCTAAACTCCTAAATGAATTCCTTAATGTATGCTAATAGTTCCCTACCGTTATGCTAAAAATACGCTAAACTCCTAAAAGTATGCTAAAAGTTCTCTACTGGTATGCTAAAAATTCGCTAAACTCCTAAATGACTTCTAAAAGTATGCTAAAAGTTCTCTACCGGTATGCTAAACTTCTAAATGATTCCTAAAAGTATGCTAAAAGTTCCCTACCGGTATGCTAAATATACGCTAAACTCCTTAAAGATTCCTAAAAGTATGCTAAAAGTTCCCTACCGGTATGCTAAAAATATGCTAAACTCCTAAATGATTCCATAAGTAATGCGCGTTATATAGCATAATATTGGACATGTGTCACAAAAATGCGGCGTAATTATAAATAGCGCTAAGTAAATGTTACAATTTAAAGTACCTAGGTTATTTTACGCTATATTTTGTGGCACATGTTCAATATTATGCTATATAACGCGCATTACTTATGGAATCATTTAGGAGTACCGGTAGAGAACTTTTAGCATAGTTTTAGGAATTATTAAGGAGTTTAGCGTATTTTTAGCATACCGTTAGGGAACTTTTAGCATACTTTTAGGAATCATTTAGGAGTATAGCGTATCTTTAGCGGTAGGGAACTTTTAGCATACTTTTAGGAATAATTTAGGAGTTTAGCGTATCTTTAGCATACCGGTAGGGAACTTTTAGCATACTTTTAGGAATCATTTAGGAGTTTAGAATACCGGTAGAGAACTTTTAGCATACTTTTAAGAGTCATTTAGGAGTTTAGCGTATTTTTAGCATATCGGTAGAGAACTTTTAGCATACTTTTAGGAGTCATTTAGGAGTTTAGCGTATTTTTAGCATATCGGTAGGGAACTTTTAGTATACATTAAGGAATTCATTTAGGAGTTTTGCGTATTTTTAGCATTCAAATAGAGAATAATTTAGAAGTCTAGTTATATTATTTAGCAATTTATTAATTTTCTCAAAATACAGTTATATATGGCTATACTACTCAAATTTAAAACAAGTACTAATTATGTAACCTATGTATAATTGTTGCGTGAATATGGTTGGCCTCTGATTAATAGAAAAGTATTAAATGTTCCAGTAAGTTTTCCCCTTAAATACGATTTAATACTGGTACATAATGCCCTGTATAAAAAAACATTCCCGCGTATTTAATAATTTGAATTTGGTGCCACATAATCCCGCGCTCCTTTAAATTTGAATTTGGCGCAGTTTTGTTTAAATAGACAAAACTGCGATTTGTTTGGCGCCACACAATCCCACGCACTTTTAAATTTTAATTTGGCGCAGAGTTTTGTTTAAATAGACCAAAAGACGCGTGCGTCGAATCGTTTTTTATACTCCACGAACTTTTAAATAGGAATTTGGCGCTGCATAATCCCCCACATTTTAAATTTGAATTTGGTGCAAAGAATTTTAAATTTAAATTTTTCGTAGTATTTTGTTTAAATAGACAAATTAATTCATATATTCCCGCGTATTTAATAATTTAAATTTGACGCAGTTTTGTTTAAATAGTAAAAAAAGACGCGCGCGTCTCTTAAATACTGTTCCAGCCGTCTCTGTCATTGGCTAGCCATACTAGATTCTGATTGGTCGAGACTACTCCCCCCCCCCCTGTGACGTGACTGATGTCGTGGCACTCCCTCCCTACTACTTATATCTTTAGGAAAGTAATGAAATCTTAGTTGTTGAGCAGGATAGGTTACACTAAAATCTCCTTCTCTCTTACTACAATCATAACCTTGAAACCTTTTGCCTCTATAGCCAGGCATAACACAATAAATATATCTAACGTAAACGTATAACAGTGGGGAAAAATGGCGCTGACAAAGTAATATTTAAACAAACGTATTTAAGAAAAATTCGCGAAAATTAACGGAGTGACAGCTCTGTGTAACTATTCTTACTCTGTGCTTTTTAGTAACATCATTTTAGTAAATGTCATGCAAGCCAATCTGCTAAAGAGTTAGCTACTAAAAATAGAACGATTTTAAAAGGCCAGATGCATTCTACAAAAATGGTATTCCATAACTTAAGGGACCAAGAGCCGTATGCAAAAAAGTCATACTAATCATACTTTAAGACGGCTTGCAAAACGACCATTTTTGAATTTGCAAGGAGAAAATTAGAACTTAAAATAAGAGGAACTACTGAAGAAATGAGAAATAAAAAAAATATTAAATGTTAAGTAATTATTTCATGCATCTTTCCCAATATTTTCCAATAATATTATTCTTATATTTTATTCAATAATAATTTTCATTATCTTCAATTAAAAATAAGGGTAAATAAAAGTAATACTAGTTTATGACTTTCAACGTCGAGTCCAGTAAAATAGTACTATAAATACGAATATTTAAAAGTCAAATACGTGATTTGCTTAGTTTAAATTGCTTATGCTTTACTAGAAATACACCCTTTCAAATAGCTATGGTAACACTTTTGGGCTGTAACTTTGGTTTTAGGGCACGTTTTGTTGAAATTATATCCTTTAGACTCATTAAATTGTTGTAAATGAATATACTGCCTATGTAAATGGTATTAGCAGAAGTGGTGTCACAGAAATTAGAATTGGCGCTGTAGGAGTAAGGTCAATGTAATTCGTTGCATACCTCTCTTCGAATGGCCTTAGCCTCTTCATTTTTAAGCATGAGAAGAAGGATATGCAGTAGGTCGGCGTTCTTGACATAAGGCAACACTACATAGCCAGTATTAGTGACAAGCTGACCCATTGTCCACACCGCAATCTGAAAGAGTGATAGATATTTTATGCACTGTGTTATGCGCCGAAATTACATAAAAGATTTTTTTAAATTTATCTATTATTAAATTTCTGACATTTATCGTCTAAATTTTAAAATAAACTGGATAGTCAGTATTTATGAAAAACATGGTAATAATAATCTTTAAATCTTATTTTCTAAGAAAATCATTAATATATAATAAAACATAACTAGATATTAGTATGAAACATCAAAATATTAATTAGAAATTACTAATTTTCATCTGGATAAATGAATAATTAAATATAAACAATTTAGATTTCTTTACTTAACTCCTCATTTTAGCTGTTTCTATGTAAAATTCTCATTTTGGTAAGAACATCAAAATGGTAAAATAAATAGTTTTATAATAACTTCAAAATAAATAATACATATTATACAAATTAAAGCAAGCAGTTATTTGGAGTTAACACTTTGGAGTTAACACTTAATGCTCTTCAAAAATCGTGTATTATTTCAGAGCATATTTTGTTCGAAGCATTTTTCAGAGAAGTGCACAGAAATGTTTTAAGAATCTTCACAAAAAATCGGGTTTGTATCACAACTATAAATTTTAAATATTTTATGTAACTTGTACCATATTATTTATTTATTTTATTGCTACTCCCAGTTGCCACTGCTTACAGTAACAATAACAACAACTATAGCGATAACAACTAAAAAACGTTAAAATACTTCTCGTTTGTTGTAAGAAGACGAGTCCTGCATCATGTGAGTGAGAATTGGGAAAAGTTCCTCGATGTATTTGGCCAGAACAGGACCAGACACCTGTGCTAGCTCACCCACAGCCTTGAACATGGCAACAAGAACTGAGGTTGGTTCCATGGAAGTCTTGCCTGACAAGGCTGGTCCGGATATAGGCACCTGTTGACTATCGCCTAATTTACCAGATGCGAGGGGGTCACGTTTTATAGGTCAATTGGTTATTGCTAATTTCGCTTAGTAATTCATAGTATTATTATTACCTAATTATCATAATATGGTAGGCATAATAATTTAACCTTATTATTATAATTTTTGCAATTTACGTTTTAGAATGCCTCGTAATTCCGATGAATTTCTATAAACGTTTCCTTAATAGTGTCTATAGTTTCTATAGCAGACGGAGTAATCAATTAAAGTAAACTACTAAAATTATTAACTAGAGTTTTAACTCTTATCAATATGTATTATATTAGTTTAATACTGGAATATGAAAGCTTGATCAAAATAATACTTTCCAAATTAATAGCAGTAAAATTGTATATGTATTTATTATAAAACCGTTTAATTCGTAATTATTAGATGTTATATTTACAGATATGCACGCCCTTATTTCAATATCAATAATGTGTACAAATCATGTTTATAATGTATTGAAAATCTTAAAATTCCTATATGAAGGTTTAAATCAAATGACCTATATGCAACAATTAGATAACTGATAAACTTCTGATTTACAAAAGCTACAAATAAAATAAAAAACAGTCAAAACTTCATCTGAGACGATCCTATCTAAAGAACAATATATTTGTTAATTCTAATGTATGCCGATCATTTTTCAAAACCTTGAAATACAATTATGTAAAACAATAATCAGATCAACAGACTGCTAATAACTATTTTCTAACAACAACCAATTTTAAATGCTTGCATAAAGTTAAAAGTTATAAGATATAGAATGTATATAGGAAAAATGTTAATAAATAAACTTATTTAAACTCAAGTAGTTAAAATTAATTCAAAATGTCGAAATACCTCATTTTCATCAAATACGTTTTATTAGTAATGTCTCTTGGGTTGTTAAATGAAATCTAATGTTGTGAATATTCATGCAGAATGAAGACAATAGACAGACAATACAGACCTTTAGGCCCAACTAATAGTTGAGAAGGTGGTAGAGCGCAACGCAATTTGGGAAGCAAAGCAATCATAAGTGGCTGAGAGTAGGGCTGAATGAAGCGGGGTGCTGTACTGAGAAGGTTAGCCAAAAGACGCGCCGACTGTTCCTTATTCCGAGTAGAGCCGCTGTGTTCCAATTCAGTAAGGATCTAATAGTTCATAATGAAAAATAATCACTTCATATACTACTCATTGGGTTAGTACTACGGGTTAATAAATAGACGCTGAATAGAAGCCTCAAAAAATATATTCATATAGAAAAGTATAACAATATCAATAAATATTTAGTTTCATTCTAAATATTAAAAAAACAGTACTACATGTGTTACCTATAATGTGTTTTATAGATTGTTAATGATATCAATTTCCTTTTACTATAAATAAAAACATATTATAAACAAATATATAGCGAATCCGAAGTTAAATAATTATGCAAATGGGATAATGTTGAAAATTCAAATAATTAACAATTTAAAGAATCGAATAATTTTATTACAGAAGAGGATCATAGCAAGTCCCAAATTATAATTATGCGAAATATGTTCTGTTGCTGACAATTTATATTAATAAATTAAAGGGAATGCTGTAAAATTGATGAAAATATATAAATTTCATGGAATTGGTATAACATAGAATCGTCACAACATCGAACTAGCATAATTTCGAATTGTCATAGCGTCGAACTTAAGAATCTTTATTGTCACCTCGGTAACATTCTTTAAATACTACTGGTGTAGAACAGTCTTACTAGCGATCAAGCAAAATTCCAACTTTTTTAAGCTTATGTAGAATCAGTGCTATTGTTCATTTTACAGTGACGAAGCTCTGACGCTCACTAAAACTTTATCTAATAAACTCGACGCCTCTCTCTCTCACCGTGCTTTAGTCCGATTTTGTTTAGGAATTCATTTTCCCCAACGAATTAGTAATCAAGATCTAAGGCACCGAACAAATGTGGTAACAGCCAGCACTATCGTTTGAAAGAAACGTCTGCGACTTTACTGTCTAACTCTCTGACGACCAGATCTGCCGTTGGCCAAGCTGCTAAGTCAAAAGCTTATAGAACAGTTTAGACGCGGAGGACACGTACGAATATATATATATATTGGTGATTTCATACTACTTGTGTATATTACTAGAAGTATGACCAAACAGTAATGTTAAAATATGGCTTTGTCTATCTCTCCACGTAATGCTAGTAATATGTGTACATAAACAGTATAAAATCACCAATTTATATATATAGTTATTCTTTTTTAAGTATTAAAAATATTTTGTATCAATTCGTAATAAAAAAATATTTTTTTATAAAAAATGTTAGTCTGAATACGAGTATAGTAATAATAATGGTTAATAAGTGAACCAAACAAAAAATGCCAGAATCGCAATATACGACTAAGATTACTCTATAGAGCTAAAAAATGAAAAAAGTGTATAAGTAAGCATAAGAATAGATTTGATATGACATTTTAATTTATATGCAGTATTTACGAAAATCTAGCTATATGTTTTTGGTGCTTGAACTACTTTATAATAATATATTATAATGAAAAAAATAGTCACAAATAGGGATAAATATGAATACTTTCTTTTAAAACTCGTAAATGACCTGAAAGTCAGAAAGAAAACTTCATAGTGACAAAGGTTTTAATATGCTGCAAGAAAAGAGTTTTGTGAAAGTCCATGGTCATCCATGGTCTTAAAAGAACATGGTATTTAGATAGATAAATACATTGACATATAAATGTACAAAGAAGTGGCAATAAAGTAACCGAAAACAGGTGAGATGATAGTAGCTGACCTGTAGAAGAACTCTCCGCAAACTTGGTTGAACGCAGGCCGGATTGATGGCTGAAAGTCGGCCCAGAATGCGCATAGCAACTACTCGAATTTCAAAGACTTCGTCGTGTAAGGCGATAAAAAGAGAGTCTAGATGACCTGCTTGAGCTAGATGTGGGTCGAACCGTTCATCCAGAGATTCCAGGACACATAAACGGACTTCGGGTTCTAATTAATTCAACAGTATATAAGATAGAGATAAATTCCATGTTTTGTTATAATAAAAAATACATTTTCTTATAACGAATAAATGTATCTTTGATATTATAAAAATAATATATTAAATAATATATTAAATAATACATTAAATAACATTAAATAACATAACCATAACATATTTCAACATCGAAGAAATTACGCGCGATTACTTAAAAATGCTATGTGTAATCATGTAAACAATGTCACCATTAACCAAAACACATAATTCAAGGTATAAATTGCATAAATTAGTGCAAAGTTAATTAACTATACATTACATACATGTATATTAAATAAATACTTATACTTAGAGGTGTATTCATTTATGTCTAATGGAAAAATTAACATCTTTGTTCGAAGAATACATTCAACATCATTTTTCTGGATAAAAAGATAATATGTTATCAGAGTATGTACTATTATTATAATCAATCTAGTCATATATGTAGTAACAAAGAAATGCGTGAAATTTAATATAGTTTAAGAATTCATTCTAAAAAAATTATTTCAATGGTCTAGGATGGTCTATAGTCGTAACTCAAAGAAGCATCTGAAAATTATTCAGTATTCAAAACAACAAGCTTACCTGGATCGCTTGTAGCAACAACTAAAAGTTTGCTGAGAATATCTGAGACGGTACTAAGCGATGTTTTACTTGCTTGGTGAAGACGAGATACTGACTGAAAAAGATAAATTTGTATTTAAAATGCATTTACAATAATATTATAGCTGAAAAACATTGAATACAGTTAATAAAATAAAGATTTAAATTACTCTGAGAAGAGGAGTCATGAGGTATGAGCAAGTCTTCACCGCTTCCAAGCGAACTTCTTTATGTTCACAAGTGACGAATGAGATGAAGTTGTTTGCCGTATGTCTCACAAAGTGGATCAGGGAGTGCCCTGTATGTAGATACAAGTGTACAGAAAAAAATAATGAGTGAACTAACTTGAATAATTAAATATATATATATGTATATATAAAAGGGACATTTACCATAACTATAACCAAAAACATAAAATTATTATCAATAGACATTATAGACTACTTATACTATCAAATATAATGCATTTGTGATAAAAATTTAACACAAATTTTAAACTAAAAAGATAATATAATTTAAAAATAAGTTACCAAAAAAAATGAAAAATAAAGAAACATTAGCAATTACATTATAATTAAAAGCAAGAAAACAACAGATATAGTCAAATAATATATTATAGGAATACTAATCTTCTTAAATACAATATTGTGAAAGGAGGTAGTTCAATATTATCATTGTGACCATAGATCTCAAATAAAAATGATTTAAAGTTTTGCAATATTGTAAGGAAATTAAACATTATATGCATTAAAGATATTATATTATATTATATATAAATATATTATACAATATTTTACAAATTAATTACGGTAACAAAACATATTAGAAAACTATAAATCATAGTAATTATTCACACTAGATAATGCGCATTATATCATTAAACCAATAAAATTGTATCCTGAAATGAGTATTATCATTTTTGAAACTACATTACTATATCTTTGAATTTGTTATTAGACTTTACTACGTTATGCAAATTTTACATTTTGTATAAAGGGCGTGAAATAAACTTCTATATAACGATCTTATCAAGGACAACAATTTGCAACGCGTCCCATAATATGTAATAGTCGAGACTTGCACATAATATCATAAATAATTACTTTGGCATATTAATTTAATATTTCATAAAACCAATTTTTTAGTATAGACTGTCATTTAATCATTAGGCGCATGAAAAGCATTAAAGCATACCATTTTCGCAAATTTTGTTTTACAGATTAGATGCAACTATGAACAATTAATTAGAGCACTAACCTTCAAAGTCAAAGGAGCCGAGTATCTTTTGAGCTAAGGATATACATGCAATGTCTTGTGTCTCTTGCACGACAGCAGGAGCCCCCACTACTTCTCGGCCGGGCATAGAAGCGGTCCTACTGCTTCCAGTAGAAGGGCCCCCAGCCCCACCATGTGCCACTGTGGCTTGCCTCTGGGACTTGTTCATGAGGACTCGACTCAAGGCCTTGAGCAAGCCATCCTGGATGTCCTTCTTGAGTTCAGGGATCTCGCTCGCCAGGACACGAAGACATTCTGTGAGAGGTTGGCTCAGGCCAGTGGCCAGCATAGAGTCAAGCATCTCCTTTACATGTATAAACATGGCTCGACCCACTGCTTTCGTGAGCAGGCTTATGCAGAGGAAAAGACTCGTCTCCAGGGGCTGTGACCGCTTCCTGTTATGCAATATGCAGTTTGTGGGCAACATATTAAATCCCAGATATATTTAGCGTGGAACAGGAACGAAAATAACGACAGCTTTCAAAGATGTATGAGAATTTATTATGAAACCATTTTTACACAAAGTCAAGCGAATAACAGTAATGTTTTTATAGTTTATTTCACCAATTTAAGAGTAAAAAAGAAGGCAATTTTGTTCCACAACACTATGCCAACATAAAACAGTTATCTTACAATTTAAGAGTATATATAAAAAATACTTAATTATTTAAAATATTTTATTAGTTAATTAATTCAAATTTAGTAAAAATAAAACAAAAATAAAATATATCCTAAGTACATTGTGTTTCATGCTTGCATACTCTCGGGAACAAGACTTTTTCTCGAGAGTATGCAAGTAACACTTTGTGATGTATTTGAAAATACATGTACGAGACACAACTACAAGTCCATGGTGTGTCTGTAGGTTTAACTTGAGAGTAGATTATCCAAATCAATATTCTAAACTCTTTTGATGAAACTGAATACATTGCTTGTTTATAATTATATACGTAACATAAATTATCAAACATTCCGGTAAGCTTGTTACTTATTGAAACTAAAATGTTGATGTAAAATTCCACTACAAAAGATGATACGTACCTATTACTTATATGCAATATACCAATTTTAATAGTATATTCCTACATAGACTAACGAAGTATTCTACGATAATATTTAATATTGCCATTATATATTACCAATATTCTATGTTTGATAAGCTTTATTTCAATATGACATTTAAGCATGTCGATGTCAGTAGGACAAATTAATGTATCTTAGTTATTAAAAATAATTGGAAATGCGTTTTAACGATTTTGCATTTTAACATTGAAATTAAATTATTTTGAAAAGAAAATGAATGATATTATGATATGATATTGAATTATATTTTGTATGCAAAACATATGCTATTTTCAAATATATTATGAGATGTATGTGGATATGTTTTTAAGGAACATGTTGCTGCCGCCATAGACTCGATACTACAGGCGTTCTCGGGCGGAAAATATTGAAGATTATTACTAACACTTTATTAAGACGTCAAAATTGATTCGAAGCCGAGTCGCCGAGTTATTAGTTTCACACGCTAATCACAAAACCAATGCGTCTTCGTCTGTGTAGTTTAGAGTAATTGACATCTTAATAAGCACATCTGGATCTATCAGTTATGGTTGTGTATGACCTCAGTATGATGTCTTTTTTGACAATTATACCTGTTAATTTCGCCTACATGTTATGTTTTACATATATTTGGTGCGAACAAATATGTCATTATAGATTTCGTGAAGACTGATAAGTAGGAGTTGCAAGGGATACTCCTCCAGGTAAGGGAATACAACAATATAATATTGTTATGTTACATGTGGAAATGAAATAATATTTTTTTTCAATTTATCATATTATTTTTATTTAGGCATTTTGCTATCTTTTATTAATTCTACAACGAATAACTACTATACAGTTATATGGAATAATATGAATTAAATAAGCAGACAAAGTGCTTATATTGATTTACTTGGAAGATTCTTTGCTGGGCAGGTTAGATCGTATTTGAGGCATGACAACTCTGAGGAAACCTCGTTCAATGAACTCTTCTTTGGAGCTGAAGGCAATGAGACCAATTGCAACAAAGACCAGTGGTCGATCACGCTCTTTCTTTAAGCAACTGACCAGGAATTCCATTGTGTCCTTTAGATAACTAGGATTGAAAAGAACATATCAAAGATTCAATCAAAGCAAAGGAATAAAAAGATGAAAAGAAGTAGAAATATTTAGGAAGTAGCAAATGGAAAACTAATGTGAGAATAAATTAAAAAGTTAATTCAGTAATAGTATTAAAACTCAAAACGTATTTGTATAAAACTTTTTTCGAAAATAAAAATCTTAAAAAGTGTCCAAAAGATTTAATGGTACTCAATTTTTGTTTCCATCAAGTGCATTGCGATATAGCATATAAATCAGTCATACGTAATTATATAATATAGATAATAAAATTTTCCCGCATCTAACTGGAATAAATATAATCACAGAAATAAACAAAAAATTATAGTACTGGTGATATAAAATCAGTAGTATATGTTTAAGATGATCTTCTTTAGATGATTAAAATTATGCATAAAATATATACCATAATTAACGAAACTAACGATTTTTTTTAATAATTCGTTTAAACATACGAATTTATTATAATAATGTATCTATAATACATAAAACAAAATGATAGCTTACTGCATCTGAAATTCTTTCGGTTGAAACCCAGCAAGACGTGGAAGTAACTGTAAGAGTAGCTGAATCATGTGTGACGATTTTTGTTGGAGGTGCTTCAAAACCATAGTCCAGGCCTAAAATTATCAAATATTCTAAATGGATATTCTGATATGAATAACCACCTAAAGCAATCAGAAATGCAAGATATATACAATACGTATACGCTGTACTATATAATTAGGTAAGGTGCATGACGAAGTTAAAAAATGTGAACTAATATTATAGGTTATTAACATCAAGAAAATATCCAATTGTTAGTTATTACAGTAGACAAAACGGCATATTCATCATTCTTTCGTTAATCAATTAAAGAAGAGAATTAAAGTTAGGTGATTGAAATTTAAATCTGCTGTTTTCAGATGTCAAACGAATATAATTATAAAGTACAAAAGAACTAAGTAATAATAAAAACAATATTCAAAATTCAGAATTCAAGTATTAAATTATAAAATTTTCATTATTAAGTTAAAAGCCATATAGAAAGGCATGGTTATTCTTTGTTTAAAAGTATGGATGAGTAATACTGCGCTATTTTTTAATATAAAACAAAATAAAGAGGACGATCGGGAAGATAGTTTAGGTACCTCCTTATAGCGATCTGTAATGATAGCCTTGCAGGCATGTGAAGAGACGACTAGACTGCGTTGCTTCATAATCTGCTCCTGAGCAGGGGACATAGGCCAGCGGAGGGTAGAGGCAACCCGAATTGCGCTGGCAGCACTAGCACCACTCGAAACAACCAGCTGATCAAGAGGCTATGTTGGACAAGGTGAAGGATGAAGGAGGGGGAGCATTATCACATGTCTGAATTATTCCTAAAAGTAACTAACTAATTACATATTATTACTTACAGTATTATTTACTTATGCACTATTACTTAGACAATTAAATAAAAATGTTAATAAATGAGGGTTGGCTCAACAGAATATATCGGCAAATAAATTATTCAATTTTGTTCAACAAAATCTTAAAGCTGGTTGAAATATTTCTTGACAGACTACAGAAAAGTGATAGTAGACTTTGAAGGTACCAGAAGTTGATAAAAATATTTCTTGACAGACAGAAAAGTGATAGTAGACTTTGAAGGTACCAGACGTTGATTGAAAGATTTCCTGACAGACAGAAAAGTGATAGTAGACTTTGAAGGTACCAGAAGTTGATTGAAAGATTTCCTGGCAGACAGAAAAGCGATAGTAGACTTTGAAGGAGCTAAAAATTGGTCGAAAGATTTCCTGTCAAGCAAAAAAGTTGGTTGAAAGATTTCCTCACTGATAAAAAAGCTATATAATAGACTTTGAAGGAGCTAAATGTTTGTTGAAAGAT
Organism: Invenusta paracnida; assembly: GCA_036023295.1. NCBI lineage: Eukaryota > Metazoa > Platyhelminthes > Proseriata > Coelogynoporidae > Invenusta > Invenusta paracnida. The sequence goes on from JAYRBW010109802.1 coordinate 15,688, forward strand.
TTCCTGACAGATAAAAAGTTGGTTGATTGAAAGATTTCCTGACAGATAAAAAGTTGTTTGGTTGAAAGATTTCTTGACAAACAGAAAAGCTATAGTAGACTTTGAAGGAGCTAAAAGTATGTAGGTTGAAAGATTTCCTGACAGACAGAAAGTTAGTTGAAAGATTTCATGACAGACAGAAAAGCTATAATAGACTCTGAAGGAGCCGAAAGTTGGTTGAAAGATTTCCTGACAGACAGAAAAACACGTCGAATAATAACAACTCTGACAGAGAATCAGAGCCCACATATCAGTCTCTAATAAAAAGTGGGAAACGATAACGAGACTGCCCACACTTCTGCTAAATCAAGAAGTCCCAGTAAAATCAAACAAGCCTAAAATCAAATTAACGAAATTATATATGGAACAGTAGTGAAGAGAAAAACACTAAACCAAATTGAAGATTACCAGAAACAAAAAGCAGGAAAGAAGAATGAAAAGAAGCGCCAGAACAACCTTCATTCAAGACTTAATGTAAAGCTCACTATTAGCTTTACATTGTAATTTACTTATAATTATTGTATTGGAACCAACGAATAATTATGGATAAAATATCAGCCCTCTAGTCAACATGCACGAAATATATCAAGACCCGATATTTTAGTTGTCCCTGAGTAGCGTGCTACACTTCTTTAACTTTTTAAGAATAGCTCAGTATGTTCAAATATATTTAAACGCATATAAATTAGTATTTATATAATAGAATTGAATTGAATGCCTATGTAATTTACATTTTATTACATTACAAATAATATAGGTACTTAATAAAATTTTATTTTATATGGTCTACTAGTGTTAATAAACAATGTGCAATATCTAGTGACAATCGTTGATGTATAATAAAATATTCAGTTATTATCAATAAAATCAAGGTCCAAAAAATATCAGTGCAAAAAATAATATAATAAATATAAAGTCTCTCTTTTAAATTCTTTAGAATATAATCATCATTTTTATTAAGGACACAAAATATTTGTACAAAAAATTTAATTTTTAATAGATTAGATAATCAGTCTACATCAGCAATATAGTTAATATCGGTGAAAATAAAAAACCAAAACAAGTCATATAATTAATAAACATTACATTTTGGAGCTGATGAAATGATACGTAACGTAGCTACTAAAGGAAAATGTTGATTTATTTAAATTGTCTAGCCATTATAGGAATAAAAGAAAAACAACACTTTATTAATATGACCAAGCATGGTTGATAAGGGAATATTATTTGGCTCACCATTCCAGCCATATTCTCCATCTCAAGTCTAAGCAATTCATGATCCTCATTAGCGCAAGAAAGCATCTCATTGATAAGTAGAAGGGAGCCATGGGCCCAATCCTCTCGACTAAGTCGGCGGGCCAAGACTGTTTCGTGGGCTTCCTCAGGAGACTTAAAGGCCTCATTGTTTACTTCCGTGTACCAAATAGGAGCTCCAGACGGTCTCTCCTTGCGTCTCCCAGACTCGCGTTCTGCTGTGACTGTGAAGGCTGATCGCAGTGCCATTGCACTCATTTCACGAACTACAAGCTGCGAACCAAAATATAATACATTACATTATTAAAAACATAATATCGATATACAGGGGAAAAAAGTACAAAAATATTATAGCAATCTCTTTAGGTGTATCTTTCGTTTCCCAGTCGCAACATAGAATAGTCATTGAACAAGTAAAGTCCTCTTCATATTATTAATCTTAGATGGATGAACTTAGATATTCCAACTAAGTCTCAACTCATGAAGTACTCATAAACAATGCTTATTGCATTTAATTACATAATGCCTACAGTTCTTATAAACACATATGTATAAATGAAGTGGTATATGCATAACAATATTAAATCCCACGTTAACTAAAACTGCGTCACTTGCAAAAACCGATAGAAAATACAATGAAACTCTCTCATTAATTGATAAGCATGTGCTTCACACTACTAAATCTGTTAAAACCAATGTCATATACTCCTTGGTTTAATTGTGAAATTGATGCATATATTCCCTGTGATCTGGACCCTGTTCCACCATGAATGATTAAGTCCTTAAGAGTTAAACTTGCACCCCATTCATGTCTTATTGCCAATGCCTCACTCACTACTGGAATTGTTCCTACATCCATGAAGGCAGTTGTTACACCGCTGCTGAAAAACCTTGGACTTGATAAGGAATCTATGAATAACTATCGTCCATATCCGGTCTATCTTTTATCTCGAAGCTTATTGAGAAGCTTGTAGCCTCTCGTGTAAATGTATTTTGTCTGTTAATTCTTTACTACCTATTTTCCAATCGACTTACCGCGCTCATCATTCCGCCGAAATAGCAATTACGAGTCTACACAATTACGTGGCTTCAGCTATGAATGATGAACTTGTATTTTGTGCTATTTTCTTAGATCTCAGCGCAGTATTTCAATAATACTTAATAATACTTTATTTAACGACAATACATAGAAAATATCAAAGTCGGAGGTACATCAGTGAATTATGTAGAGAATAATTCGGTTTTTAATAATTTCTTAAAAGTGAACCAGTTAGTTTGTGAGCGACATTGTGCGGAAAGAGTGTTCCAGGTATGGGGAGCATAGAAGCTAAAGGCACCAGCGGCGCCGCTGCTCTTTGGTATT
>JAYRBW010109813.1:0-18342 GCA_036023295.1 Invenusta paracnida
CTGGTATTAATTATCTTGGGAAGACTGAATTAATTGTTTGTAACCGTGTTAATGCAGATGTTTATAGAAATATTCTATATAACCACCTTCTTCCATTTGCTCACCAAACTTTAAGACAAAATGACAATTTACTGCTAATGGACGATAATGCTACTCTTCACCGAAATCGCGTTGTGGATGATTTCAAACGGAATGCAAGGATTAGGACAATCAGGTGGCCTATAGTCGATCTCCTGGTATGAACCCGATCGAACACTTATGGGATATCTTAAAAATCGTGTGGCAAAAGAAATCCTAGCACATTAAATGAATTTCGTAACTTTCTTTGGGAGGAATGGAGAGTTTTGCCTATTAACGTGATCGAGAATTTGGCGAACAATGTGTCACGACGAGTTCGAACTTTACTGCATGCGAATGGGGGATATACGAGATACTAATTATCTGCGCATAATTGATTTTATAATTGTATATATTGTATATATTGTATATAATATATAATAAATTATTCGATGTTAAATCAATCTTTTTTGTTCTAATTTATTTAGAGTTTCCATTATTTGGTTTAGTATATAGGTGTGTGTCAGATATATACTTATTATTATTCTCTTTGCATTATTACATTTATTTTGCATTATTTCATATTTTATTATGTAAACTTCTATTTTGTAACTTTGTTTTCTATTCACTTATATATAGAGCAAAATAAAGCTTATTATTATTATTCATGACCTCATAAAAGATGATATAATATTACGAGAATAATGAAAACGTCTCTTATAATTGCTATCAAAGAAGGACCAACCATTACAACCATATAACTATGAAATATTCCTTTAATCTAGACCTATGGTAATAGGTCGTTAGCTTCTTAGCTAAGCGAACTATGCAGTATAGGTCAGTGGAAAATGGGGTGTTTTTCAAACAGCTGCAGATAAAAATATAAATAGATTTAAACATATTTAACAATCTCCCTCATACATCAATCTGTTGTGAAAATTTCATAAAAATTGGTTGAGTAGTTTAGAAGATATAGCCCTTCAAAATGTGGCATTTTGGAACAGTTCTTTCCTTCTTTCTGTATTAGATTTTCGACTAATAACCATGAGCTTTGTATCTTTAATTGTATTGAATTTATTTGCAACTTTGTATGCTAATACAGTGGAACGAGAGATAATTAAAAATATATTACAACTTTTCCGATCCGATATCATGGAGCTTAGATATAAGTTTTTAAGTTCATAAATTGACAATTATCAAATATTCTTAAGAATTACATGTTCAGCGGTTCAGCACAGTTAGTTAATAAATCTGTCAGCTTTATTGGCTAATAAAATTACTATTGATTTTTTTGTTCTCAATACAAGTTGACCGTTGATCACAGTCATAGTCAGGGAGATGGAATTATGCTATGTATTATACATAATAAAAGTATAATTCAATATCTTTGGTCACAGTCTCCTTATCGATTTAGAAGAAACTTTTACACACTACATATATACGCACTGCGCTGAACTTTGAACATTCAACGTTATTCAGTCATTATGAATCATTTTTTTGAAACGTAATTTATGTATAATTTCTAAATGACATTTTCCATAAAAATATTGGTGAATATAAACCCAAAACGAAATTTTGTTTAAAAATATTTTTATTTTCAATTTTAACTATTTTCTTTTTCAAACCAAAAATAAATGAAATATTTTTATCGCCAAAAAATGACAAAAATTTGGTTAGCTAATCAAAAATAAATAAATTCACAATATGTATCAACATAACATAATATAACATACACTCGTTCAAACCTTAAAATAAGTGAAATAAAAAGGTTAGCTTTGATTATCAAAATATTTTATCAACACAATATAACATAGATTCGTTCAAACTTTAAAACAAATAAAATAAAAAGGTTAGCTTTGATTTTCAAAATGTTTATTATTCCTGTCTGTTTGATTGAAAAATTGAATATAAAAGAAATTTTTATTATAAGGAATTTGCTAACCTAAGTAAAATTAAGCTTAAAAAGGAAAACTATATGGTTAGCAAATTCCTTATAATGATTTTTTTTTTATATTCAATTTTTCAATCAAACAGACAAGAATAATAAATATTTTAAAAATCAAAAATCTTTTTATTTCACTTATTTTAAGATTTGAACGAATCTATGTTATATTGTGTTATGTACATATTGATGATTAGCTAACCAACTTTTTGCCATTGTTGGCGATAAAAATATTATATATATAATAGTCTTTCAGAATCATTTAAAGCTGTGTTCACACCTCATAATATAATGGTGGTTTTAGTCAGTTCTGTTTTTGCTATTATTGAACTTTAGATAATTGTATACTAATTGTTGTTAGATTTTAGTAAATGAGAAACGAGCTGTTTAAAACATTTTACTCTGGTTCAATTTTTAGAATTGTAAAATACAAAAGAAGTAATTACACAATTGTAGTACGATTCCCCATTCAACTTCCGATTTATTGATGACATTCATAGTTATAATAAGAAATTTAATGTTATCTTTGTTAGTAGGCGTACGATTATTGTGTAATATATTGATTATTTAGTCTCATGAGACTAGCTTCTCGTTATATACACAGATTGAAAGGCGGATTTTTTTTAAATGCTTGTTTCCAATTCTCGACAAAAAGTAAATTGAATCAGACTGCAAAAAAGTTTGATGAACTAGAATTTTTATTTCAATTCGGTTGGGATGTTATTGCCTGAGCATAATCAACTGATATATTATGTGACATCATTATGCTGCTTTGTCCACCAGAAAATTCTTCTATTCAATGCGCTAATTAACCAAAAAATCTGGAATAATAAATTTTAATGTATTTATACGTGCCTCACAGTACCGTATGATGTTATTTATTCGGTAAGAAGATTTTGTCATATTTTATTTAAATATAAAACAAGATAATTCCAAATCCAAACATATCTTCTTTTTTTTCAATAAGCTTCTTGCAAGCTTATGAACTGAAAAATATATAAAAAAGAACCTTTTCTATTCTTCTGAAACGTGCTGATTTAAAGCATTTAAATTTAGAATGATTATTTAATAAAGAAATATGAGAAAATCTGACATTTTAAAATAAAATATTCAAATTTTGTATTATAATTTAAATAACTTCATTTTACAATATGTTAATACATTTTTTACTAGTTCAATTTTTAAAAATGTTTAATGATATATTCTTTAATGTTATTAACATAAGCATAATATATTTATAATAATATGCATTATCTTGGATATTGATAAGCAAATTTTATTTTCATTCATCTGCATTTAATTGTATGTCTATTCTCACATCTGCATTCTCGTTTATATAAAAACTAAAATGTAAAGGTAATTATGGAAAATAAATTATTTGAATGTTATTAAAATTCATTATAAAAGAACGTTTTCTAGTATATTTTTAATAGCATGTTGTTATCCAGTTATATATACATCAGTAGAATTCTTTCTTATCCGAGTTTCATGCATCGAAGTATTTAAAAGCAATACTCCTGAGTATTAAAAAAATTTATTGAAAATAGACAAATATATTAACAGCCTTTAGAAAATAGCGTATTATTACTAAAACAAGCAATTATCAGAAAAGCGCTTTTAGAGTTATAATTCACTTTCTTTCACTCACACCCGCTAACTATAATTTCGCTGTCATCGCAAATATTTCCGCGGTAATTTGTTTTGTGAAAAACTTTTGGAATACACTTATTCAATATTCATATAAATCCTTAAACTTTGTACTGTTAACTTATATGTTATACTTACTTATAATACTTAGTATATTACTTACTATATATACGTTGTCCCCGTGATAAAAAATAGGCGCTATTATGACAGTGTAATATCTACTGATTAATATGTAGATATGCAAATCTCCCGTGCGTAAAAAGCACATATTTATTGTTTTTTTAAGTATAGATATTTTAAAGAAATATGTACATAAATAAATTTAAAAATAATGTGTAAAGAGGTAGAACAAATAAGTCATTAAAGAAATAACGTTTTCTCATAAAATATTTTTTAACTGTCAATTTTATATTATCTAAAATTATTTTTCCATCTACATATAATAAAAAAACAAAAAACATGTTTTTCATTCAAATGTGGTAATTCTTATTCTGTTGTAGAAGCTGTATCATACCATCGGATATAATTTTGTATAAATGTCGTTATATTGTATGTGCAAAGAATGATTAAGTAATAATAAAACGACTGCTTTCCTACATTAAAAAGTAATTTTTAAATACTTCGGAAGAATAAGAATTGTATCACAAAACATAGAAAATGTTTTGCATAGTAAATATGCGAATTAGACCATACTATAATATACATAAATTAAAAATATTCAGAATATAATGCGTGATTTACTGGTTAACATCTGTTAAGCGCATAATTTATTAGCATTCATTTTAAAATCTATCCGCTGATAGCTTCACGATTACCCTTCCCACTATATAAATAAAAATCTATAAGTCAACAATTTACTGTAAATGACCGTATGTGTTTGTTCGTATTTAGAAAGCAGGTGAGGAGGGGAAAAAAAATTTCACAAGCGGAAGGAACAGGTTGAAAATTAAAAGCTAAAACTAAAATCAGTGTCCCTTACTTTATATTCTATTTAGAAGTGTGATATCAAACCTTGCTGTATTAAATCTTTGCTTGAGCTATGTATTATGGAGTTTAATATAATGTGAAATTGAGAATGTTAATAAATTGGGGAGTTATGGAAACTAGTTCAAATATAAATTGGAATATAGCGAGGAAGTATAGAAATTTAGAATTAAGCAGAATTGGATCCTTGGAGGCTATCAATTAGTCAGATAATTAAATAAACAGTCAAAAATTTACGTGATTTCAATCCCCCCCAATTGTTTTCGTATCACGTATATGGATAAACCGGTAGATTTCTAAATTTCTAAATATTTAAAAGATAAATTTAATCTAAAAATAATCTGCACAAAAGTGTTTTAAGTGTTGATCCTATTATTTATTTGTTTCTTTAAGTTTTGGGCTACTTTTAAAGTCACTATTAAATTTTTGTTAAATATAATAATTGATAATTTAATCATGAAATATTTTTAAAACTAATTATTTTTCGACATAATTACTGTATAATTAATGAAAAAATAATGATTATATCTAAACATACCTTATTTTATTTGCCACATGTTTCTATTTTTATTTTTATTTAAAATTACAGATATAATTTGAAAAATATTTGTTATAAATATTAATGATGGGAAAATACATTTTGAGTCATTAATATTTAGAGGAAGATTACTATGATCATGCAAAAGTAAAAAAAACAAATGCTTCTCATTGAATTAAATTTTTAATGAGTAAATAAATTTATGTCTTTTTAAAAATAATAATTTTATTTATTTTATATATATAATTATATGTGCTTATGTTTATACTTATATATTATACATATTTGGATATGCAACTGCACATAATCCTAAAGATATCATTTCATCTATAGTATTTAACATTGTAGATTGAATATTAAGAACATTAAAAATCAGTCTTATTTTATAAGTATATCTATTATAATATTTTCCAGCCTCTTAGATTATAAATTATTCCCTTTTATTTTATTTTATTTTATTATAAAACTAATGTAATCTTTTCTGACAAAGCTCTTTTCTATTTTTTATACTTTAAATATTTGAGCGAGTTTAAAAGCTTGGCTTAAATAATATTAAAATATCGAGTACAGTCAGAAAAAAGTCTCATTCATATATATATATAGGGGCTATTAAGACTGGAAGTCTTCTAGGATACCTTTCTAACGAAATGTATTGAAAATAGTCACTATATAAAGGCCATGATGCCTGTCTGCTATATACCTTTATATATATTTATAGCTGTGAAACTAAGAGGAGAGAACACCTATGGTGATAAATCTAAAATGACAACAGAAAATCCGGTCTAATTAATCTTGGAAAATCAACAGAGGAGAACTCTATATATCAAGAATGAGAGAAAATATAAAACCTTATAGCTCTTAAATAAATTTTGTGAAATATTGAAAAAAGTACGTCCCAATAATAAATGAAAATTAAGAATATCGTAAGATTGTAAAAAATGATTAAAATATAAGTAATTACTACTTTTTTGGAGAATCGTACATACAGATAAACTTTTTTTGAGTGAAACGAACCTTTAATTCGGTTAATCATATAATTATAATTGAGATTTTACTAGTTATCTAATATTTTACTATAGATATTTATATATTTATTGTTATTGTTTAAAATGAATTTATGTCGATTCAGAATAGATGTATATGTTTTCATGAGCAGCAATTTGTGCTTTATTCTATGTTATTCTATAGATTTAAATAGATTTAGTAGATTCATATGTAGTTTTGAGTGTATGTACTTCTGTGTATGCAAATTTAACTATACAACTCAAATACTTAATTGATAAGTAAAAGGATTTTATATCATGGATTTGGCATTTATCATCAAAGAAACACAGTTTATTGACTTTTAAATATTTCACTTAAAAAATCACATTTAAAGTTATCTTATTATGAAAACATCACACTAACAGCTATCACAATAAACGAACATTAATGCGATTAGGACGGTATTTTTTTTAAGAAAAACAGTGAAGATATATCCAAAATTTGCCATGACAAAATGATTATAGTAAATTATTCCCAACATATTTTTTCTCAATCGTTTAATCGAAGGTATGAGTTATGTACTCTATATTTAATAATAATGAACAATAATGAATACAATGAATTCGTTACAGAAATATTAACTAATTACATTGACATCAAAGAGTAAATAGAAACCATGGTTAAATGAGCCATAAAACTTTCCTTATGTGAGTTTTTATTAATAAATAATACTGAAGTAAACAATGTTTTAAATCCTGCAAATTTGAATTATTAATTTAGATATTATAAATAAATAATGCGTATATTTAGCTTAAAATAGCTAATTTAAAGGTATGTTTTAAGATTAAAAATAAAGGGTTGGTATTTGTTAAAATGCTTCTCATCGCAGATATTTTATTGTTTAGAAAACCACGTGACTATAATTGTCCAGGTATATTAAGTAAATATGTTTTTCAACTCAAAACTTAACAAGATTATTTTCAGATTATACGATTATCATAATTTCTAAATGTAAACTAATCTTTATTCTATGTACGATTTTAGCTATTTTATATTTCTATAACTTAAAAATCCTTTACTTATTGATATAGTGAAATATTGCTACATTTATTTTGGTAAATGTCTGCAAATTTTGACAGGTTCATTCATAAATATCTTTTCAGGTTAAAAATATGTATACGCCCGAAATGAAGAAGTTTTAGAAGAGTTTGAAATACATATAATATGCAGTATATTAGAAATAAGGATTCGATAGCGAGATCCGAATGGTTAGGGTTAGGGTTCGGACATCGGATATCCCTTTCTCTAAGCTTGTTGCCATGGCAAGTCGAGACCAAATGGATATTTTGCACGCAAGCGGTTTTTATTATATAATATATTCGCAAAATATAATTGTGGGAATATGACTCTTAATTTTCAAGCTTAAATTATGAAGTGATATATCTGATTATTATTTAAAAACGTAAAATATAATCCTCAATAAATATTAGTTTCAAATATTACACAGTATTATTATTATCTTTACTATGTTATGTTCATAAAATGATAAATTGGAATCGAATTTTTCTAACGAATTATTGTTATTATTATTCGTTTCAGCTTAAATAACATTTAAATGTCACATAGTATAATTTCCTTTAATAAATCTTTTCTATTTCGGAGATTGCTTTCTCTTGAATAATTAGAAGATTGGATTTAACGTAAGTATTATGGGTATATAATAATACAAATTTGAGACATAATGCAATATTAGTTTAATTTATATTTACATTTTGATCAACTGCATATGTGTGCAAATGTGTGCGTGTACCTCAAACATATAGTTTTCTGAACATTTATAAATATTGTAGACACACCATTTGTTTTTTTAATTTAATTACGAACTAATTAAACAATTAATTTACATAATACTTTGTTATTTATATTATATACTATTATATACACAAAGTAAAATATATTCATACCACACACTCTTCAAATTAATCATAATAAATTATGACACAATATTGACACAATTATGATATTATTATTTAATTAAAATTATACAAATATTGTTATGTCATATTATTTGAGATCCATAACAAAATAGTAGGTTCCAATGAATTAAACTACTTAAATAACATTGTATTATATGTACATATATACTTATTTAATACAGTGAACTTCATGAATGGATATATATAGGATTGCAATGTGAACTTTTCTGTAATTCTGTTAATAATTATACAATATACTAAGTTATTTCATTTTAATATTTATCTAGTTGCTTAGTTGTTTGGGTAATATTACCTACATTTATACCTGCAAATATACCTGACAAGTATTTTTGTTGAGTGTATTATATATATATGTAGGTATATGTTTTTCATACATAATTAAAAATAGGTATATATATTACATTATAGGGGGTTTACATTTTATTAGATGGTTTTGTGCAAAACACATCATGTCATCAAGACATGTTTAATCTCATTCATTTATTGATTTCTATAAATAAGCATATCACAAATAAAGCCGATTACAAAAGTAACCACATTTTCCCGAACATCATTTTTTGCCATTTAACCTTAAATATAAAGGCGGATATTTTGTAGCACTTACAGGTTTTGTTGTTAAATTAGTTTACTAAATTGTTGCTTCACTCATTGATGCGTTAATTAATAAAGTAAATTATCTCCTAATTTTTGCTATTTTTTATTTTATATATCCAATTAATGCACAGATATATGTATATATATACTCGTACAATTTTATGTATCTACCTTTATATGCAGAACATTTCATTTAAACGCTTCAACAAAAATATCAGATACCCATAATTTGAAATTTCTTTTGAAATGGAATAGCAGAGGAATGATTGAATTAGAGTAAGTATTTTTATCAAATTTATTTTACAATTGTTTATTGAAATCATTGACTAATTTGTACTTTATTCCTATTTATTAATATATAGAATAAATAAAAAATTATTAGAAAATATAGATTTTCTTAATAATGTGCTTTATAATGCATTAAGATTTATTCTTAGTGATAATTCTTTTAGAGTCAGTAGTAATAGAAATACTATTATATATACTAAACGTATCGTTTTCTAAACAGAATTAAAACATGTCAGATGAGAAATTTTGTATGCAATATTTATTACATGTACGTATTATTAATCATGAATCAGGGACACTAAAATAACTTAAGTAATCTTAAATATTGTAAGATTGGTGTTTAAATTGTCCCTGTCGTGAATTTCATATTTTCGCAATGTGTTGGCCATAATAATATGATATATCTATACAGTTATTAAACGTTTATGTAAAAACTTCTTATTTGTAATGCGCACTTCATTTTTCCAGTCCGCAATATGATTAGTTTTTAATTGTTTATTACAATGGGGACAGGATGGCCCAGAGGTTGGACTGTCGATGGCAGCCTGTGTAAAGCGGGTTCGAACTCCGGATTGGACAAATATTGTTTAGCTGTGCTAGTCGAATGAACAGCGACACGAAATTGTTTGTTATTATATAACTTTGAGTGTCTCTCACTTAGAAAATAAAAGCCTATTAAATAATTAAATACATAAATATACCAAACCGTGTATATTTTCAGAAGAGAAGATAACTAAATGTATTTAAAGTAATTATCATTATATGTTCTTTCAAATTACAAGCACTATAAATTTGAAATATTAACCCTAATATATTTATTACATATTATGTATTAATTACAGATGCTTCAATGAATATTTAAAAATATATAGATAGTTCATTTTTATTTCTATATGCAGATAAATGACTATTTTGCTCCTATATAATATGATAGCATAGCCGATGAAATATAAAATATACCGAATATTTTAACTGAATTTCTCACAACTAACTTGCATGAAATAATAATTCAGTAAACCTTATTTAACGTCAAATTACACGTTTCCATGCCTTTATAACTTTACAACCCGCTTTCAGGCGCAATCCTCACACTCAGCGCAAAAACTACAATAATTATCAGATCCCTCTCAAGTAAATAAGACACTGCAGGTTAGACCTTTGCACACCTTTGAAATCCTTTGATTAAACTGTACAAAAATGTCAGTGTGTTGTAAGGAACTTGTAATAAGGTGCCTCTTGATATAAAAATTAGTCAAATTTCCCACGCTACTCTTCAGTGATATAAAGGGGCGTTTACTTCTTCTGTAGGCATGCCTAATTCTTTCCGAGATATGTTTTGTTAGGCCCACTCTTCCCCTTTTTCGAACTCCTCACTGACAAATTCTCCAACCGCGATTTATTCCTACTTACTCAATCCTATCTATATCTAAGCCTTCTTTTTACTTAAACCTGCAGAAGATTCTTCAGCAATTATTCAAGGATTTTAACATATTTTATCCGAAGAAAACTTTTTAGGGAATTCAAAAAGCAGCAAGAGCTTCGTGATCAATTAACGTTTCGACAATTTTCCTAATTGTAGTTTGTGCGTTTCAACTCTTATCCTACTATGTCTTTCCTTTTGGTTCCAAACACCCCTCTCTACCTACCCACAAACATCATCTCATCTAGTTTCTTGAAAGTCAGTGATTTAATTAACCTCATATAATTGACGCGAGATCTAAAGACAAAGGGCGGAGTCCAAATTAGGCCCTCTTACCGCAGCGCATATGTATATATATGTATATCGTTATTTAAGAAATTTTGCTGTCATTTATGTATATTATAGCAGTGTACAATTTCCTAAAAAAAATTAGAACATTTATTAGCCATCTTTTTAAATACATCATTATTACAAAGCAGAACATTTAGGAAAGCACAAGCTCACTTATCTTTCAAGTGATTAAACAAAAAAGTTATTAGCAATAATTGCAGCTGTAATTTGGTATGCCTTGTAATATTATTTATTTAATCAAGGATTTGCAAATATATATTTAAACAATTTCGAATTACTTGTATTAAAATATCTTTTTATTATTTATTAATTATTTACTATTTACAATAAAATGAAATTTATACATGACTTATATAAACTTTTATTATAATCTAATATTATATAGCTCCTAAGAATTTAACATTAACAAAAAATTACATAACAGTGTATTTTTCAAAAGGAATAAATTTGAAGAGTTATTGCATGTAATGAACGCTGTAGCGAGAAAAAAACAATGAACTAAGAGTATACCAAATTCTAAAATTTTCTTAAAAATATAGGTATATGCATTGCAATTATACAAAATATATCCCATATATGTATATAATTCATTATATTATATCAATTTATATCTATACAAAATACGCTATACTTTATTCCTGAAGCATGCTAAATTGATTTGCATTGAATTATAGAGAATAAAGACTATATATGAGAAAATATAATTCTATAATTAAGACAACCTATTCATTCGGAAAATATAGGATATTTTATAATTGAATGATATTTTTTCTCTAAGAATAATATCCATAATCATTATTTTTATCAATTATGCAGCTGAATTATAGGCAATGGTCACTTGAATGCTATATAGCCGAATGTAATGATATAACCATTATTTTAATGTAAATTTAATGCTACATAATATGACAAAGAAGAATTATTTCGAAGTGGTGATACGAATATACATACATAAGCACCCAGAATCTGTTTTGTTTTATTTTCGAGAATATTCTTTTAGCTCTGGTTGAATTCCAAATTTACACATGCATTGAAGCAAAATAATTTGAATTTATTTATTTTGATGTGATCATAATATTCTGACAGGTTTACATAATATATATATATAGAGCTTTACGGATACTGCACAAGGTATACCTATACTTTCTTTAATTTTACCGGATATAGCCTCTACTCTCATAGATAAATTTATTTATTTATTGAGTAGTAGATAATCTTAGTTATATAGGGCTTTATATGACATTAGAATTAGGATACAAAGTATTTCTTGATATCTCCAAATATATCATGAAAACACTCAAGATACTGATAAATGTATTATTTTGTGCTTAACTATATACGTGATTTTCTGAGACTTATATGCACGATCAAGATGTAAATGAATGATTTATAGGGGTTCTTTGTAATTTATAACATAAGTTTCGCCTCGGCTGTCGATATACAATTTTGTATAAACGGTTCATTCACCCCTATATTTTTATTATGATTTTTGTAACAACTCTACAGAATCCCACAAAAAATAAACATAATATATACAAAATTAAAGATATGATATTCCCTTTTACAAATTAACGATGTAATGTTTAAACCATATAATTTTAAATATGCAGTTGTACTAAAATATAAATGAATTTGTAAATTTAGATGTCTAGAGTTTACTAAAGTTTAAAAATTGCAAATAATCTCCTATAATATCTAATTTCTGACCCATGTATTGAATACGTAAACAAATACAATTATAGATATGAAAATAGGAAAAATATGTTATAACTACATATACTTCAGTTTTCAATAAAATTATAATATAATATTGTTTTAATATTAAACAATGTAGATCGCTATATTATTATTTTTTTAATGATTGAAATGTCTGCTTAACACACATATCAATGCACAAACTGGGTATCTTAAATTTAATAGAAATGAAAGTAAAATTAAAATGGCACGAATAATATATTTCCCATAATGATTATAAATATTTTGTATTGTAATGTATGTGTTTGTATAACTCATATGTATGTAACACATAATATATCTCCATTAATTGAAGAACTGCATGAAATCAAATTTTGATGATTTAATGAAGTTATAATCATTCGTTGACAAGCTAAAAGATCATTTCGGCAAAAAAGTCTCGAAATAAATTTTGATTCGAAGATATGCTATATTATGTAGAAAGACACACTGCATCATGCTTTAACATTCCAGTATACGCGACATATGCGTATTTATAATTATTGCAATTTTATACATATAGCTAAGCCTGTGTGCTATACCTAAATATAATATGTGCTCGCATGATAAGTCATAGTATATATTTCATAGGGATTCCTGTATATGTATAAAGATCTCATCAAATTAATTAAGGCCTGAGAACTACATCAATCTAATTGAATTAAACTTCCGGCAAAAACCGAACTATCCCATGTATAAGCTGAGTTAAGAATGCTAACGTGAAATCACATGGTCTATCTGTCTATCCTAATAAATACACATAGGTATTGTTCATTTCAAGCTGTATACATAATTAATACATTCTAGGGTTGTACGGTCCCTTCAGACATATTCCATTTTATCTGTGTTAATTATTATCTGAAACTATCATTACAAGAATACTGCGAAGATTATAATAATGTATTTAAAAAAAAGTATTTTTATATAACATACCATAATAATCTACTTAGAGATTAAAAAACCACGTATTCAAGATAATACAATAATACATTTTTTCAAAATGAAAAGATATGCAATAATAATAATGTAATTACTACATTGATTACATCTCTATATAAGTATATATATATATACATACTTCCCCACAGTTCGCTTCCCAGTAGATAGCTTCTCAACAGTTCGCTTCCCAATAGATCGCTCCTACTCACAGAGAAAAATAATATTCCAGATAGATCGTTTTTAATAAAAATACAGTTAAAAATCAACATTTTATTAAAAACACAATTTAAAAAAATTAAACATTTTAATAAAAGTACAGATTAAAAAAATTCAATATGTAAAAATAAAATACAGTTTCAGTTTAAAATATAAATTACAGTTTCCGGCCGATGGTGACAGCGGCACACCGGCCGCAGAAGTCCATTGCACTAAGTTCTCTGGAGTCCAGCAGTTGCCTCAGGTTTCTTAGTTTACTGGATGCTGCCTTGTACTGCTTGCGTTGTCCTGGAGCGGTTTTGTTGCAAACACGTAGAAACCGCAAGTTCAGTTCCTGTGACTCTTCTTCCTCTATAAGCAACTCCACAAATCTATATATGTTCAGATGACTTTAAAACTTCCTCTTCATGCGTCCATGGAAGCTTTCAAGATGGTTGTTGGTCCGGATGCTTCTTTCCCCAAAGCCGATGTTGTCACTTTGAGTCCAAAATAATTCTTTTGAAAATTGTGCCTCAGTTTCGTCCTCGTAGGTCATGGTGACGTAGTTCAAAAACTCTAGCAATGCAGGATCGTCATTCCCCACCTGTCCGATAACTTCCATCCAGATATCTTTTATTGTTTGGAATGCAGCCTATACATATAGATAGTATATGCATATTTAACAAAATAGTGTTGCATAAATACCTATAAACACTAGAATTTTCTATTAGAACTTATGCATCAAGTTATATAGAAATTACACGTGGTGGTGTATTCAAAATTGAAACTATTTGCTTTGAAACATTTGGCTTGCACGAAACATTCGTAAGAGTGAGATTATTTTCAAAGTAATCATTATATAATCATTATTATAGGAAAACAAAATATACCAAAATAATTTTCTGTCTATTTAAATCTAGTAGCACAAAATAAATTGGCCGAAAAAAGGAAATATGTTAATTGATCATAAAATTAATAGTTTCCGATTGAAATTTCTATATAATAATATATGTAGTTGTAGGTATAAGTATAACTAAGTTAAGCATTTAAATAGTATGTGTGCAAATTTAAGTTATAGTATGTATGATACGTACATATGTCTGTGATCAGGAACACCTTTTAATCAACAAGGTAACAATAAAAAAGTGTTACATATAACAGACTTATACAGTTTCAGCGAACTAGCAATGTTATCAAACAGAGCTAGTAGGTAAATACAATGAAAGTTAAAAAGGTTATAATAGTGAGATCTGAGATTTTGCTATATTAGCAGAAATATTATCAATTCTTGGGTTTCAAGTTATGTGACCAATATAGACTGTTTCAGCAATGTTTGTGAATTGAAAATAATGACTATATTATAATGTAATACTGCAGGTTGGGTGAATGCTATACATATACCTACATATATTTATTTACATATAATATTTATATACAACCCCGCTCAAAAGAAATGCGCCCACCTTCATTTTTACAATATTATTTATGTTTTTGTTATTAAACTTTTACTAAAATATTGCAAAGTTTAATAATTTTATTTACGATTAATTTAAATATTTTTTAGTTCATAAATGTATCAACCAGTCTGTGGTAACCCTGAAAATTGTAATTTTAGCGTACACAGAAAAATAAGAAAAATTGAGAGTTTGATAAATATTTGGTGTGACCACCGCACGAGCTTTAACCATGGCCAGAAGGTGTCTTAGCATGGATTCGGCGATGTTGTTGATGATATCTGCAGGGATATTCGACCATTTCCTGTACAATATGTGCATCGAATTCCTGCATGGTAGTCTGCAAATAGTAAGGTACAAGGACATCGTTATCTATTGTCATTAGCTCCATAGGTTATCTATAAGTTTTAAGTTAGGGCTCTGTGATGGCCAAGAGAGTGACTCAATCGAGGAATTCTGCAGGAATTAATATGTTGTAGTAGCCACGTGAGATATGTAGCATTGTTTTGCTGGAACGTAAATCCACAATTTGTTAGTTCCCGGCCACTGTTATACCATTGGTCAAATATGTTCTGTGGATAATTAAGGCATGTACCAGAAGCGGCCAGCGAACGTGGTGCGCATGCGACTCTGGATCAGGTGGAGAAGAGTTGGTACCATCTCTGTAGAAGAATTGATAACTGATATATACGTAGCTGATGATGCATCATGAAAAGTTACATATAGTGGGGACGTATATATTATACGTATATAATACATATATACGTTGTGTGATATAATTATAGTTTCCTTTAAAACAATTTAGATGTTTATATAGCCAATTAATATGTTGAAGCGAGAAAGAAATACATTTTCTGTTGATTGGAAATTCAAGTGGAAACATTTATGCACAAAAACATTGTAAGGAAAATGCATGGCATTTATAGTAGCAGGCGATGTAATTGCAAGAACAATCAGATGAAAAGTGGTATAGTGTATAGAGATACTGATTCGGTGTTATATATTTTATGCGTTTAACAGCTGAGTATATCAAGCGTTCAGGGCACACCAACGTGAATAGTCACAATTAGGACGATCATCAGGTATGCGTAAATAATATAGGATACACATGTATATCTTATATTATTTAAGAGTGTGCGGACCCGTCAAAGAGGATATGCATAACTTGGATGTACAATATGTATCTGCGTATTCACAATGCACAATATTTTTTCAGAAGTAATGTTTAATCTAAAGATTGCTTATTCAAGTGGGACGACTGACTGAGCTAATTATTTAATCAATCTTATCTAAGCATCTATAAGCGGAGATAAATATGGAGTTTAGAAATATGAAGATCGTTCGTATCCTTTGAGAACCTGCACATCATGCATAAGAAAACCAACACTATTTTGTTATTTACAATTAGTATACAAAAACTAATTATTAACAATTTAGTATAGTTTATTTACCTAAGTATTAAGATTAAACAGTAACATAATAGAGATATCTATTATTATAAAAATATATTTTGATAAAAATATAAACTCTGTTTGACTTCACCTAAATAAAAACCTTATCAAAGTTTCGAATATGTTCAAAAATCCGAAAGTTTCGAATATGTCCAAAAATCCTAAGGATTTTATTCTAAATAGATACTCGTCATTAAGGTGATTCATTGAGATAGTTTTAACTTAAATACGTTATTTGACTTTTTTTTTTCATGTAAATACTATTATACAGGAGTGCCCACAGGATTCTTTTAGGTATATGCAAACTTTTATGAAGGGGCACATAACATAAGTCGTAATGCTGTGCTTCCAGTGCCACTGCCAGAGGCCGATGTGCATTAAAAAATATTAATCACGATTTTTTTTCAAATACTTATTAATACGTATTATAAATTTATGATTAATCAAGGTACATGTACTTGGATAAATCGATCAATTTAGTTTTAATGTATATACATACACTGATCATTTTACTATGCACTATCATTATCACTGCAACACTGTCATGTGTCAATGTGCAATATAAAAATAAGTACATAGTGCCAGTCAGTCCAGTGGCAGTAGTGTGCATTTTTACTATTATTAATTAGCTATTATTATGATAACTTCAATGAATTATGTGAATGTTAATCATTTATAATTTCTTTATTTTTAAATTGACATATTAAACCTTTTTTTGAGATTCCAGTGCCAGATTTGTGCCAGATTCAGTTTCCAAATTCAAAGTAGTGAAAAACCTTTTTTCCAGATTCCAGCGCCAGATTCTTGCCAGATTGTTTCCGAATATGGTGTGAATCTGGCGCAAATCTGGAGACTGAATGTGGCACAAATCTGGAATCTGAATATAGAAACTGAATCTGGTGCGAATCTGGAAAAAAGGTTTTTCACTACTTTGAATCTGGAAACTGAATCTGGTGCTGGAATCTGGAAAATCAGTTTTTCACTACTTTAAATCTGGAAACTGAATCTGGCGCTGGAATCTGGAAAAAAGGTTTTTCACTACTTTAAATTTGGAAACTGAATCTGGAAAAAAGGTTTAATACATTTAAATTGTCATTTTCTTTACTGTCATATGTCATAGTCATACTTAAGTTCTGAAAAAGGCACCATAATACTGTATACACCATTAAATCAATAATTTACTATATGCATATATACATATAATTATAGTGCATTCACTGCACATTGATATATATTTACTAAAACTGGTGTCTTGTTAGTTACTTCAATTTTTTGCTTCAGTCATAGATAGATTCTAGAATAAAAAAAACTTCTTCTTAATAATAAGAAAGAAGTTTTTTTATATTCTAGAATCTACTGCATTTATGTTCTGATAACTGAGTGCAGTATTTCAAGCAGTCTAGGGTGGTCCCCTTTCTCAATCATATTCTAAATAAATTGCATGAGAGATTTTCATCCCTATAGTTAGGGCCTTATTTTGTATACCAATTTTTATCTGTAAGTAATATATAATTTCTATAAAGGCAAATATTGAAATACTTAGAAAACTTATCACACTTATCTTCCTGAATGCATTTTTCATTGATCAAAAATGAAGAAATTCACAAATGATGGTCACAATGGGAACAGGAACATTGACAAACAATAGTAGCTCAGCTGGGGCCTGTTTTCTAAAGAATATCAGTCTGATAATTATCAGCTTCCATACTTATCAGTAGAAATAATCGCATTTCACATGAATTTATTAGACTGATAATTATCAGTAAA
>JAYRBW010109824.1:0-18341 GCA_036023295.1 Invenusta paracnida
CGGGATAGAGCAGGAGGTCCAGGAGAGGTTGACCGTCTTAAGGAAACATTCCTTACCCAGAGGGGACAGCCTGTGCAGCAGGATGTTGGAGACTGCTTTGGGGCCGGGAGAAGATCTGTCTGGGAGGCGGTTGAGAGCGCGTTGGAGGTCCCCCGAATTAAAGGTGCTGCAGCTGTTGGCCTTGTTGCAGAGGCAGGCAGTGTCAACTGCTCTGCGGGCCTCGAGGGCGATGTGGTGCTAACGGCTTTATCCTTGGGGATGCGATTGATGGCACTATATTCTCTGCAGAACAAGGCGGCTTTGGTGGAGTTAGAGGAGGCCAGCTTCCCATCATCGGAGCAGATGGAAGCTGAGGGCGCGGAGGCCGGAGTGCTGCCGTCGATGGCTCTGATAACAGCCCAGAGTTCGGCGGAGGAAATATCTCTCGAGTGACCCCGATGTATTTTTTCCAGAGGTCGGCCTTGCAGCGGTCAGCCGTCAGGCGAGCTGCGTCTGCGGCTTCTTGGAAAGCCGCGGCCAGAATCGGGTTGTTCGGGTTGTTCGGGTCGCTGCGGAGGGACTCAAGGGCTTGGCGGCGGGCAACAACCGCGGCTTCCGCTTCGTCGCACCACCAAGCATGTGAAGTGCGACGAGAGCCCATCGGGATTGAGGCTTTGGCTGCAAGGAGGATGGCTTCAGAGAGCTTCCGGTTGGCGTCGCTGGCGGAGCGGGGAGGGTTGTCGGTCCAATCCTCTACTTTGGAGTCAAGGACGGATGTGAAGGAGACCCGGTCCGCTTTTTTGTGCGCGAAGCGCACCGGTCTGCGAGGATTTGGACTCTGAGGACGCCTTGAAATCTCTAGAAGGATCGGGAGGTGGTCGGATCCTATGTGGTCCAGGGTCGACCATCTGACTAGCGGTTCTCAAGAAGAGTTGGCAAAGGAAACATCAGGGGCGGTCGAGGATGACACCAAGTGTCGCTCATGATGTCGACGTTTGCGCGGACATCTTCAATAGCCCGAATAACTGCATAGACTTTAGTCATGCAATATATATGTCCTGACTCATTCATTGCAAATTGGTAGTTATATGTATGCTGAACGTATCTCAGAATAAGGAGACATGCTTGAAATGCATACAAAAACTGGAACGACGTAATGATGGCAGTTAGAAGGCTTGAAATTCCATTTCAAATTTGTTGAAGTGTATCTACAAGAGCCACAAAGAGCTTCAAAATATTTCAAAGGCGTCGTGTCGAGCAGACTATCTATCTAGCACAGGTTAACCAGCTTTGTGGGGGAGCTTTTGGACACCACAAGAATCCACTCTTGAAGTTTTGCAAGCGCTTACGTGAAAAATTGAAGAAAAGACTGACTTCAGTGAGTACTCCCATAAGATTTTGAAAAGCTTGTATTTTACAAGCAGAAACAATTGATAGATTTAGCACGTGGGAATCGCAGTGGACATATACTGCTCCGGTAAATCTGAAATAGATTTGCGTAATGCACCAATCTGGTAGCCTGCAACATTCCCAGCTCCATCGTAACATTTGCCGACCATTTTGTCCATATTGAGACCATGAAACTCTAACTTTAATAATATTGTTTCTGCCAATTTAGAACTTGACTCTTCTTTGCATTTCACAAAGTTAAGGAAGTCCTCATAAATTTAGAATTTATAAACGGAGCAAATTACAATGGTCAATTGGACACACTACCTGAAGGGACACAATTTTTAAGTGACCATTCTATTGCAAAAAGCAATGGTTTTATGTTTTATGGCTCCTCTCTTATGCTTGTGGCCCCTTTAATAGTTCACAATGGGTGGTGCTTTAGCCCACTATTCCACCTCTATCCGCCCATGCCGTCGTGTTACTAAAAATATAATTAATATGAGTTTTCTATCATTTACTCTTTTTCTAGTCATAAAGGAAATATACCTACACGAAAAAAATAGTCAAAGCAAAAATGTGATCTGATTAAAGTATTTTAAATAGAAATATTATTGGGATCATAATACGAAAAAATGCAACCGACTATGACCGTAAAACATATTTTTAAGATAACGGAGCCAATATAAGTAATTTAAAAATTGAGTTTCAAAGCCAGAAACTGTAATTAAAAAAACAAAAAACTTTCAACACCTTAAAAACTCCAAATTGCAACGTCACACATCCAATATTCATTATTTTTCCCCATATTTCAATTTTTACTTAATTTTAAGGGTATTTTGGGGTGTCCAAGGGTTTCTCAGCGCCCGAAATTCAAACTAAAAAATCAGTTTACAATTTCCCCCACGACAATAATTTAAACCTTCATTATCAAATCTGAAATAATTTTTAACATCTGTAGCATTTTTCCTAATATTTTTTACATTTTCTAATGATTACAACAATTTTCAAAAATGAGCTTGTATATTTTTCGTAGAATTCTGTTGTTTGTAGTTCATTTGTATAAAATCGATCTATAATTTTCTCTCCATCAAGATCTTTTATTTCAAATGTTATATGGGAAGTGGAATTCACTTTATAAACAATAAATATTTTATTTGTGAAATACCCGGTATACCCCTTTTCAAAGTTACTTTTCCATTTATATTCGAGCGCTGGTACCAATATTAAACTTAGGTTTTGTTGGTACAGTAGTATCTGGCGCTTCAGTTTCAGTTTGAATAGGTATGCGTTAATTGGAGATATTTTTATGCAAGAGTGAATTTTGTTATTATTAAAATTAATAACTTGTGGTTGTATCTTCAACTAATTTTGATGCTCCAGTTCAGTAAATATTTTGTGAATTAATCGTTTAAGCGTCCTATTTAAACGCTCAATAACAACGGCTTTCCCCTCATAATAAGAAGAGTACATTTCAATATTATTTTCACTTAAATATTTTTTTAAAACTTTATAATTTATTTAAAATCAGAATGAAAATTCTGTAAAGAAACAATTACTCCATAAAACATTTAAAATATAATTGAAACAACCTTAACACCATTTTAAGATAAAATATTAAATGAAAATTATAAAACAAATAAGTTTATTGATAAGAAGGCCTAGCATATATATTGTATTATCACATATGTTCATCATAAAATTATATATATATTTATGGGAAAGTAATTACATTGTTTAGTTTTAAAAGCGGATTTATGTATAAAGCGGAGTGGTGTACACCCCTTTCTTGAGTTGTATGAATATTTACGATTGCTAAATAACATTTTTATTTCTTAATTTCATAATTTCATTACGCATGCAATAAAAAATGGTATCATATTTAACTGTTTACTACATTTATTTAATTGAAAATTTGTTGTGGTATTGAACCCATATTGGTTCGTGAATTGATAAAACTTTATAGACAGTTTTAAAGGATATATTATTATGAGAGAAATTAGTGGTACATTAGATGTATTGATTAAAAGATGTATTACAAATTTGAAGAAATCGTAGTTTTCGAAGAAAAAAGATAAATTTAATTTCTTTTGCAAATAAAAATAAATTAGATGTATTGATTAAAAGATGTATATAGCATACAAGAAAGCATAGAATATGTTGTCGCAATACGAAAGGTAAACATAAATTAAATTGTGTAGTGTGGCACAAGCATACGCATTGTTTGTCTTTTTTCAACAAAAGAAAAGACAGAACGGAATAAAAGTACCTGATCAGAAGGTTGATGCCCAATATCCTGAATTCCGCTCACATATACACCGTAGATACTTGAACCGTGTTTACACAGCAGAAATTGGAAGAGTCACATTTAGCCATTTGGGAAACTCCCGCGCCAATTTGTAAAAGTTTAACGTAAAATAGAGCGCTAAAATGGAAAAGTGAATCCGATGCTCAGACAACTGTCGTCGTGCATCACAAATTCTAAAAGTTGTGACCAGAAGCACTGAGATGACTCTTACGATGTGTTATTTGACCAGGAACAAATTCCATTGAAGATCTCTCTCTTTGTGATACAAATTGAGAAGAAAATCCATTGATATATCCGAAGTATCTGGAGACAGCTCGTTCATGCCAACACTCACACCCGCGCCAAGTAAAATACCATATAAAAATCCAATTTATCAATTATTTTAAGTTCGTCCACAACACAATTTTCATTCTTCTCCCCTTTTTGCGTCGCTCTCAGATACTCATCGTTCTCCCTATCTTTACCTTCTTGCTGAGTGGTTTTTCCCGCAACCATTTTTTCAATAGGTGCTGTACATTTAATATCCAGTATATAATTCTAAATTTGTAAATGGTCCACGGGTAAAATGAATTGCTCTCTAATTTCACGCAAAAATTTATTAAAATCCTCCCTTGTAAAAATGTTACGAAGATTATTCGAAGAAGCCATCTTTACAATGATAAAATAAGAAATGATAAGACAACTATTTAACAATTTTTTTAAAATCCAGCTTCTACCACACAATCGCTCAAGAGTAGAATATATGCAAGAATAAAACTGAAAGTCACAACTGCTTATTATTAAATGTTTGAGTAAACGTAGGAAACACCATCCTCCTAGAGCATTGTGAGTAGAAATTTCACATCGATTATGCACTCTAACGGACATGTTTGTGTGTATGAGAGTGAAGAATCTTTTGGAGTGTCTAACTGACTAAGTTTCTCTCCACATTACCCAGTTTCCATTACATATATAGTGAGGAAATTATCAATCGATATCGCCTGGATGTCTTCGTCCTATCTCTCTCTCTCTCTCTCTCTCTCCCACTCTCTCTCTCTCTTCTTGAGTAGGGATCTTTAGCATTGGTATTTTAATGCTGTTTGTTACCCCCTGCCATTTACAATCCTAGTCGATAGTGGAATTTTATGTTTTATGTTTAACGCCTGCTATTTACAATCCTATTTGGCGTTGCTTAAATTTTTTAATTGGCTTGGGATTTTTTTTCCTATTTGACGGCTTTGCAATTATATATTGAAGAACCACTTTGAAAGGGCGTTTACTGGGTATTGGACAAATTAAATATTTATTGTTTATTAAATAAATTCCACTTTCCCTATAACATATGAAATAAAAGATCTTGATGGAGAGGAAATTATAGGTATATTTGATATAAATGACTACAAGCAACAGAGTTCTAGTGTAAAAATACAGGCTCATTTTGGGGAATTGCTGTAATTTTGAAAAATGTAAAAAATTCTACAGCTGTTAAATATTTTTAAAAAGTTTGTTAATGAAAGTTGAAATTATAGATTTTTGGATGGAAATTGCGAAATTGATTTTTTTGGTTTGAATTTCGTGGTTGTACGCACTGGGGAACCCGAATATCATCCCACATCCCAAAATACCATGAAAATTAAGTAAAAATTGAAGAATGAAACTAATTTTGAAGTTCATGAGCCAATACAACTATATAAAAACAAATTTTGCTCAAATGTACAATTTCAATAGTGTTATTTCAGAATTCAAAGCACTTTTCCTTTTGCGGTCGAGACAAAAAATTTATATTTTTGGAATTTGTGAATCTATGTGAAGTGAATTGGAAAAATAGGTAAATTGAAATTAAATAATGAAAATTAAATCTCCTTATCGTTGCACTTTGTTAAAAAGATAATTATGTGATCTTTCTCAATAGGTATATAAATAGATTCATTAAATATTTCAATGTTTTTAAAAATAATAAATTACTTAAGGTTAAGACTTAAAAAATAATTTTAAGTAGAAATTCTACAAATCTAGCGTCTAATTGGTCAGCTTATACTGCATTCTGATTGGCTGATGGTTTATCAGGAGCATTATACACTTCACTCTAGTATGTAGCATATACTGTGTTTTATCCAGCTGTTGTTTCTAATGTCATTTACTTAAAATCTATACTATATCTGTCTATAGCATATGTTTATCATTTTATTTCATTTGATGTTTCATTAATAAATTACCATTTCATCTTTCGTAATTTCATCTTTCGCAAAGTTAAATAATACTGTAGTATGAATAATTTTATTTCAAAGAATTATATACATACCTACCAATTTAAAAACGTCGTTACTTAAGCAACGATCTATATGATGGACTTTTGCCTATTTCTAATGGTTTTGCAAATCTAACATTCATTATTATGGTTTGCTCCTCTAGATACTCGTACATAGTATGCACTTTCATTGACATACCTTATGGACCTTATACATTTACTGAATGTACATTTGAATAGCTCAAGGGCGGATTTAGATCAGTGGTTCGAACCCCTTCCCCTAAAAGTTCTGAGAAAAAATTGCATTTTTATAAAGTGCATTTATTGCAGTATTATTATTTGAAAATTTTTGTTTTATTATAAGTGCCCTGTTAAAAAAATTTGAACCACCCCCTTTGAAATTCCACGATCTACCGCGGTAGATACAAGTATATTCATTTCCAATTTTTGAGTGTGAATCCTTGCTCGAGCCTAGTTCGAGCAGACTGTCACATGAATCCTGTGATGTTCCCAGCTTGTTAAAAAATACATTTTATTGAACATTAATTGAACATTCTTTGTTTTTAAATGTTCTGAGGCTTATTTTTCAACTTTTATAATATTAACGATAAGTAATAATTATTAGGTCACCTCAGCACCTTTCTGTTTTTTTCTAATTGATTAGTTTGTTAAATTTGGTATTTAAGTAGTATGCACACCTTGTTTTTAAAATTTTATATTTGCCATAATTTGTTGGTTATGTTATTATTTTATTTTACGACAGTACGAGGGGTGTAGATAGCTTAAGAGCCTTAGCAAGGTTGAAACAATGCTGACCAGCTCTTGTTTTATTGATTGTAGTATGTGTTAGTATAATGATACTATTTAGAATTCACTGCACACTTATTGTGATGTAATACAATAATATAAAAATTTCTAAATTAATAATGTAAATATTGTGATGGTATCAATTTTATTATATTACTTAAATTTATTCTCATCAAAATAACTGAACAATTCACAATTATGTATGTATATAATATTGACTGAGTTTAAATTTAGTCAAATATAGAATTATAATACA
Organism: Invenusta paracnida; assembly: GCA_036023295.1. Taxonomy (NCBI): domain Eukaryota; kingdom Metazoa; phylum Platyhelminthes; order Proseriata; family Coelogynoporidae; genus Invenusta; species Invenusta paracnida. The sequence goes on from JAYRBW010109824.1 coordinate 6,967, forward strand.
TATTTGTAATGGCAAGTTAGGAATATTTTCGTAAGTTGTATAGAATTTAAAGTGATGCATTTTATAAAATTATGGACATAAGAAACACAATCTTTACATATATGTTCAAGTCTTCAACAATTAACAGACTTTGTGAAATATAGGTCTTTATACTCAGATCCTCATCAATTATTGATACGCCCAACGTTTTTCGGGAACTTAAAGTTTATACAAAATCAGCTGTGATATTTATAGTTAGTTACAATTTACACCAGAAAAGCAAGATACAAGTGATGATGTAAGCACACAGCTGCAGGCATAGAGTCTGCGCTCAGATACAGCCACTTGAAAAGGAACTTCAGAAACTTGGCTAGAACATTTGTGCATAACGAGCAAGTAAGATGTATGCTTGGCCACGTCATCTGCCAAGAACTTCTTGATAATAATTATCATTGTTTCGTTCTTACATCCTCCAATTTGTTAAGCATTTTCTCTTAACAAGTTCCATTTTGTCCATCATTATTTGTCTTTCTCAATATTTCTTTCGGGTTACAGTATCTTATGACTACAAGTTGGCCTGTTTTTCAAATTTGCCTCCTGTGCTCTGCCTAAACGCAAATTTCCTTTTATAAGTGTGAGCAGAGTGAATGAAAGAATTGTAATTACTGTATTAGCTATAATCATTGAATAAATGAATAAAATGCATTTGAGAGAAAAGTTGCAATATGTATGTATATATTTATAAATATATATTTGCCATTTCTGCTACGTTTTCAATGTATTTTTGATAAAATTCTTTGTTATAATGGTTTACATTCTTGTTTCTTGTTTCATGTTTTTTTCTGTTTTTCTCCGTCCATGATTCTATAACGCTTTCTTATTTGTTATAATTTCAATTTTTCTTTTAAACATTTCAACTTCATCTTCTTATTTTTATTCTAATTATTAAGTTATGTATTTGTAGTATTATTATTATGTAATATTCAATATATCATTATGTCTTTTAAGAAACTAATCTCTAATACATTGATCTTAGCAAAACCTTTGTTTAAAATTAAATAATAAAACGAAAATTTCACAACATTTGATGAAAGATATTCGTCTTTATATATATTATTGAACTCTACTAGACTTACATCAAAGTTGAATTAATTTAAAAATTATTTTTTCAAATTTATTTGTACACGTGTAGATAATTTAATTTTAATACGAATTTTTAATTAATCTTTAAAGATTTAAAAAGTCGAATCCAAATTTTGTCCTAAATTACTAAAGATACTTTTTGATCAATAAAAATTGTTTTCAACATCACGAAAAACTAGTTTGAATGAATACTTAACATATATTCAGTGTTGTTCAAAATCGGATGACGAAAAATTATTTGCTAGGACTTTAATTTATAATGTTAGCGACACAATCTATATTTATAAAACTTGAAAGAAAAATGAGTACTTGTTTATAATTTTCGGTTTAATTTTTAAAATAGTACGAGCACACAAACTTCCATTTTAGAAAATAATTTGTGTAAACATTTAAATTACTGATATATAAAATTAGTCAGTCAGCAAGCAATAAGTTTTGAAAGCTGTATGTTACACTATGTAAACACAACATCTGCGATAAAGTAAAACAGTAAATTATGTTTAATGAACAGATACATTTTTTATAAGACTTATATTTTAACTAATTTTGTTGTATTCCACAATTTTTCAATTTTACCTCTTTATTTCCATTGGAAAATGCGTCATTAATAAGAATTACATTATATAAGGAAATCTTGAGTGTATAATAAATAAAAGTAAATCAAGTAATAAGATTTAATTTTACGTTTAAAATCAAGTGTATACTATTTAATGCTGTAAATTATTAATCTTGTCTACACATCTTTAAAATATTGTATTTTAAATATAGGACTACATCATTTTTTTCGAAATCATACTGGTATTAGTTCTGTAGTAGAATTATAGTTAAGACAATCATTTTTAAAGTATTATATTTTTATAATTTTCTTCTAAAAAACGGTATTGATCATTGGAGGTAAAAGTTAAACATTCTTCGTTTACAACATATGAAAAATTCTCAATTTCCGTATAATCACGAGAAGAAAAATATTAATTAGACACTTTAATGAACCAGACTAAAAACAGAGTAATTACTCTTTGTAATGAGAACTTTGCAACATATGTACGTAGAAAAGTTGCATACTATTGATTTTACCACTTAAATGTCTGACAAATACAGCCTTTTTACCTCAAATGTACCCGCAAGCAACTGAAGAAAGAATCGCCATAGTAATATACTTATGTATATCCATAACACTGTATGTACATATAATGTATGAATTTCATAATTAAATGTATTATCATTGTTAACGTCGGTCGAATTATGTATAATTACAATTTGTAAAAATAATTTCGTCAGTTGAATATATGCAAAATGTTTACACAAGCTTGTAACTAAAATGATAAAGCATAATTAATAAATGTAGCGTATTATTTGTAAAGTAACTTCCGAAAAAATGTAGTTTGCTCTTAAAATAGATCGATCTTGTGGCATAGGACTAATTAAGCAGTCTCATCTCACAATTAATTACGCAACGGCCTATATGAATGTAATGACAATTTTACAATCAATAAAATATAACAGTACACGATTCTTGCCTGATTTTTTATATATATACACAATTACATGTCTACCTCAAGGCTAATAATTGCTCTGACGAGTATATTTATGGAGATAGCAGGACTTGTGAATGTGCATATTTTCATTTTCATACATCTTCGTATGATCAACGCTTGGTATGTATTTGTTTGTTTCCCGAAGTAAAATAGTTTTACTTGAGGCTGGCTAGATTTTGATGGTAATTGGGTTTTCACCGGAACCTAATCAGCTTACAAGTTTTTATGAAAGATTCTATATAGTCAGTAAATAATAATATGTACACTATTCCGCTGTTGAATAGGGCATCTAGGACTGATAACTCGTCGAAAGAGGGAATGTTAGCAAAGCGCGAGTATATGTAGTATATATATAAGAGCTCATATATTTATCAAAATACACGAAACAAATATGGTCGTAGTACTTTAGCAAACTTACATTTGGCAAGAGACTCATTTAGTGGATTTTTGCGTCTTTTTCTATCGAGAAGATTGTCATACAGTTGTATATTCTAATCTGAACAATTAATAACAAAAAGTGCAACATATATATAATAGGAAAAACAAAATTAATGTTTTAAAAATGAACAAATTTCTGTTTTACCAGATAAATTATTGAAAATGTCAATTAAATCTAAAAATTATTAAATTTCGATATACTTATAATAATAATATATATAAAAAAATACCTTATAAATTTAAGTAACGACAACATTTCTAATAAAAATATTAATATTGCTTTATCTTGTGTAAAGTAATAAATATAAATCATCATTTAAACTTTAATAATTAATTGGAATAATTTAAAATGTTGTATATTGTAATAATTTAAATAATGAAATGTATAACATTTTGAATAACGACCATTTTATGTTCAAGCAATTTCAACTGTATATTTTTAAATTATAACTAAACACACAACAAAACCGCAAAAAAGACATGAAAAGTAATAACCATGATAATAATGTATGAATGATAAGTAAAACATAATAAATTCGTTTCATGAAACAATATTTTGTTGTTTTATCTTTAATCCAAGACGAGCTAAATATTTGTTTATAAAAATAGTAAATCCTTCTATTGTATATAAATGTAAAAGGCAATTCACGAATGATTAAAAAAAGTTGCGTAGGTATATATATTTAATTGTCATATATTAAAATAAATAAACTACAAAATATTACCCAAATTTATAGATAAAGCAACTAAGAGTTTTGTACAAAAAGACAAAAGATAAAATGATGCGAGTTTAATATATGAATAAGAAATCATTCAATGTTTCTATCTTTCAAAAGATAGATAAATAAAATATATTTAACAATGTTTATGACAGATTTTATATAAAAAAATATAAAATATATATACAGCTATTTACTAAGTAAACATACACTCTATAATAAGAAATTATGATTTACTATTAACAAATATAGTTGCTAACGTAGTTGATAATACAACATTATTAGATTATTATGGAAAATGTATATAATAGAGGGTAGAAATATCAGACAAATAAATCAGGGAGACGTGTAGCAGTATTATTAAGTATGTTATTATCAACTTATATAATTTTCGATTCTTTAGAAAACTAATTTTTCCAGGAGACGTTTCAAGCTTAATTCTTATAACCGTTTAAACATTCATATTTAAATCATGTAAATACGTTTTAACATAATTTTGAAAATAGTATGTATAGTCATCTTCACAAAAACATAATTCTATTAAACAGATGTACATTAATAAATTCTATTTAACTAATAATACAATATTAAATTCAAGTTAACAAGTGAAATCTCATTGTCACAAAAGCATAGATTCATTATCCCAACCAATTTTAATACAATTATTTCTTAATCATATTTAGAAAAACTGTTAATGAAAATAATAACTTTTTAATATACATGTAACATATAATTGCTTATCTAGGCACATACAATATAGATAGAAACAGTATTGTCACTGAGAAAAGGAATAAAGTCAACCATTTGAACCTTTTGATAAAACATGTATTAATTAAAAAGGGACCGAGCTTTCGATGTGACTTCACATCAAATTCATGGTCAAAAAGGATAAAAAGCAGATATAAAATACTTATCAGCTATACACATCAGCTATAGTTGGGTTTTTTGGTAGTATGCAATGTGACTTTCTAAGCTTCATTAGTATACTGGTAGTATTTTGCTATTATATTTTACAGCAGTACGAATGTGTCCTGTACAAGGTGTGTGTAATGCTGTACAGCTCTCCGTTCTGCCAGTAGGTATATGCTAGTAGTATGAAATCGCCAATTTATAATTTATCATAATATAATTATAAGATTTTAAGTAAATTTTATATCCACAATTAGCAACTGGCAGAATGTCTCGCTGCATTTATTTTCATCGATTGATCTTCTTGTTAATAATTTTTTACAAGTCTTACAAATTTGAATATTATACACACACATTTACATACAATATTTACATATATACATACATACATATTCTTTTTCGTCAGCTTTCTTCACATAATCATATTCTCCGAGATTATTCACGTTAAATATTTTCTAAAACGTCACGTGCAAATAAAACTACGTAGAAATACCTATAGGAGTTGATTTGGAAATGTTTTTGCTCATAAAATGTCAACTGAATTAGAAGCTTAAAGAATAATTATGTACATATATTTATTTAAGCTAATTCTGTTACACATATCATTAGGTATAAAAAAGATGAAGGCATTTGGAAACTTGTTCGAAGTGAATTTAGTATTTGTATGGTATGCTTGTGTGTCAGCTAAGAAGCAAAATATGAATGTAATGTGACATTCAACATTTGCAAAAAACCAAGAAAACCTACTAGCAAAATATTTTCCCTTTTTTATCAGTTAACGAGAGAGTTTAGATATATGTGTGTATATACATAAATATTATCCTTTATAAAGCTTAAATTTAAGTAGAAACTAGACAAATTCAGCTGTTTAATGAAATATTGTATATCCGCAAATCTTCACATCTGCAATGCTTTTTATTTATCATTGTGCTACCAATATTTGAGAACTAATTTATCAAGAAGTATAATCCTCTCTAAATATTGTGTTTTTAGAATATTTTCTCATTTATTTGGAATTTGGAGAATGGTTCTTTTCGACATAAGAAGAATTTATTACTTGGAGGGAGTTTTGCGCTCGAGTTTTCAGTATATTTTCTATAAATAAAAATACTAATTAATTGAGATGATAAATAATAGACTTTTTTGATTTTAATTATTTTGTCTATAAGTAATCCATTTATGTAGGTATATACGGACAAGCAATTTATGAGTATTGAAAATTAATAGTAAAAACATAAGGCCAATGTTTGTCATAAAAGTAACAAAATCTGTAGTGAAAATAATAATTATATTGCAAGACGTTTTAAATTAGTCTCTACTAACCTTTACACTATGTAACACAATTTTTCTTTATGTTAGCTTTTTTATGTTTCATATATAATGTGATGGTGTTAAATTCGAAAATTGAATTTATTTTGATATTGCTAGTCCAGATTTTGTTAAATTCAAAAACAAAATTTACATTTTTACGCTTAAAAAGGTTTTCCAGAAATTTAAATTTGCTTAATTACTGACTCTACTTCTTTTTCCTTACTTTATTAGATGTTCATAATAATAATAATTCGTAGGCAATGCAGCAGTGACAAATAGATCGATAAATCTACAGCTTTTTTTAAACTGGCTGTGTGTATGTAGCTGGCAGTACATACACACTCATAAATACGTTTTTGTTCATCAATTCAGTCAGGTAGTAAAGTCAACATCTTTCTGCGTAAAAAATTAAACTAATTAGATAATTACGTTAATTCTCCTTGCTACAACAATCATTGCTGTATTTAGGTATAGAGCTATGTATAGTAAACACATCAATTCACTGCTTTGTGCAGGGTTCCCACAGTTTTCTAAAATATTTTTACCGATATTTTTTCAGATAACATCATCAATGTTATAGCTATGCGAGATTTAAACATTTGATTTATATTTGTGCAGAATTTGTTTTGAAAACTAAAGACTTTTCTAACGAAAACCACATAGATTAAAATAATGTACATATTCTAAAATATGTACATTCATTACAGTTTGCAATTTAATAAATATAATGGTAAACACATTTTAAGTTGTTATGGCATATATCAAATGAATTAAGGTCCCGAGAACTAAGTACAAAGTGAAACAAGGGCATCCAATTTGGACTGAAACACATTTTCTTCCTCAGCTTTGGTTTTTTCAGAGTTTCTCAGTGCATTAGCAGTGTGAAGAAGAGACAAATAATATTTTTTCTGAGCTCTCAAACAATACACCTATCTCGTCATCCATAACTCTGCGTTTTTTGATTTTGTCATCCACAGCCTTGGCCTTCTTCTGTTCGTCGAGGTAGTTAGAATAGTGCTTGCAAGCAAGTCTAGCAGAAGTAAGAAGTCTGGATAACAGGTTCGCTTTCTTAAGTTCACCAACCTACAAAATATAAAATATAAGAATCTAAACATTGTTCAATGGGGTGACTCAATATTTCAACTAATGGCAACGTGGCCCTTTTTTTATCTTTTCCTCTTTGTGTCCCAAAGTTCAATAGTCAACCCTGACTCGCACATCACTAAATACTTACCTAAGCTTTCGTTGTATCTAACTCCTTTTTTTGGCGCTCCGGTGCCATGTTTTTACATATGACATGTTTGCTTTTCGCATTGATTTGTTCAATGCGCTTTACAGTATCCCTCACCGCTCAAAAGCACGGCACATCACTCGTTTTTGTTGTAATCTTGACTACTTTCAGTTCACTCGTCTCCTTAGGAGCCTTATAATTTGAGCAGTCAATGAATGAGCCAGAGAAAGCAGCATCGTAGACTTTTCTATAGTTTGTCAAAGTATTCTTTGGCAATCATAGAAGGGAAGATTATTCTGAAGTATTGAATTGTCTAATTAATACATACCAGACCCTTGGCTGTAATATGTCTGTGAAACTACATTTCCTGCATTCATACTTGTTTGCACTCAAAGAAAATCTCAGTGCGTTCAGTGAGGAGCACGGTGAATGCTTCCATCAAGACATCCAAGCAATGGAACAACATTACCAGGGCTGATAGGATGCATTGATGATAGGAGATTACGTGTGAAATCTGCTCAGAAGTACTGAGAACACTCATTCTCGCGAATGTAGATGCATCACTAAACACTTTTAGCCTAATTGAAATATGTTGTGACATTATTTACGTACAGCTGTATTTTTTCTATTAATTGATCATATCCTATGTATTCTTTGTGGTCTTAATGATGCTATAAATTATTTTTATCTCATGCTTTAATGTTTAAATAAAACCTACATCTTCATCTATATCTTCTTATTTTTTCATATTAAATTTGAAAATAAATGAGAATTATATAAAAAAATAGTATCTTTGAAAAATTGAGACATTAAATATATAAAAATCTGTACTATCTATTGAGATAATAACTGCGTTTTCGTAATCTCGTGTTCAAAAATATAAGAAACATAGTTAAAAAAATAGAGTACTAATAAGTTATTATAACTCTATGGTTAAAATAACATAAACACATTTTTTGTTACATATGTAGTGTTATCAATCAAAAGAATTATGAACTGTAGATCTATATGATTAAAGTTCAATTCTTTTACTATTTAAGAAGCGTGAAGCAATTTTATAATTTTTAGTCATAAGTTCAAAATTATTGATCAGAAAGTCATTTACTTTAATTTGAGAAATAATTTCTCTCATGACGTGCGTGATAATTATGATTAAAGATGTATTTATATTTAAACTTGTTAAACTTGTGTAATTTAAAACATACCATTTTGATTATATGCTGTAGTATATAATATGAATGTTAGACAATAACGTTAATACTGTACACTATACTTGCTACCATGTATATAACAGGTACGTAGGTACTATATAATATCCTACGTGCAATACTTTAAGTTCTAAATACTATGAGCACTAAGTGGTTATAAAGTTAGTAAGACAAAGTCTAAAAATAAATAAACAAAAATAGGCGCCTGTCTTACGATATTTACCTTTATAACTTTTTATATTTCTACAATTAATATAATTAAAGGATTTTTCACAAAGTTATAAAAAAGAAAATGAAAAATTAACCTAAAATATCTATAAAAAATTGAAGTATGACTTTTTTGCCATTTTATTTTGTGTTGGCGTATGACAATTACTAGTAACACGTAGAGAAAAATATATAAACTACAATTAGCTACATTGGTAACTCGAGGTAAATTGAAAATAATTAACTGGACTAATTGAATTTGTTTAACTGCGCTGTACACAAGTTCAAGTCGGCTTGATGAAATACTGAATGCTTCGTATCAACAATGAAACAATAAAAATAGAATCTTTAGCTATACGTCAGCAAATTGATTGCGTTTTGCATTTTAAACCAATAAGACGGCTTGACGAAAAATATTGAACACGTTTAATTTCTCTCAAGCAAGGTCATCAACCCAATCGATAGGTCCGCCGAGTCGACTTGACGCTGGCCTGACCGTGTGGACGGGTAATTATGACTTGACGAGACGGCTTGACGCTGGCTTGACGCTGGCTTGACGCTGGCTTGACGCTGGCTTGACGCTGGCTTGACGCTGGCTTGACGCTGGCCTGACCGTGTGGACGGGTAATTTTGGCTTGACGAGCTGGCTTGAGTGTATGTGCGAGGTATTAAAGAGTAGAATGACTCAATATGGACTGCGGATATCGATTGTCTGATTACAGCATATTATGCGTCCACAGGGTCAAGCCAGCGTCAAGCCGGCTCGGCGAGCCTATCGATTGGCTTAATGGCACTTGATAGAAATTAAACTTGTAAAATATTTTCTGTCAGGCCAACATCTTATTGGTTTAAAATGAAAAAAGTGATCAATTGAATGAATATTTCACTAAAGATAATTTAACCGGGCTATAACATTTTTAAATTAATTAAAAATTATCAAGTAGATATTTTCAATTATGTTTCTAAAAAAGTTTCAGATAAATTGAAATACAAATCAATTGATTTATTGCATACATAGTCTTTCTTTTATGGAGTACGTGATTTTTTCCTGGTGCTATTCCTAATATTTAAATTTAAAATATTCAGCTCTTTTCTGTTTTTAGATTAACCAATAGTAAAATTGATTTATTCGAGTAAAAACGGCGTGAGTCATTGTTTCACGAGTCAATGCGGGTTGTACAGGTTGATGAGAAACAATCCAAAATTAGTTAGGTAGTTAATAGTTTGTGATATCTCTTGTCGGCCAAAATGATAAAAATCAATCATTAGGGGTTTAAAACTGTGGTCCTCCAAAAATCAGTTCAGTGCATATATATTTCGAACAGAGAAGAAATCTGAAATATGTATAAGTAGACGTTGACTTGAAATTGACTTTAGCGTGTAATTTGACAAGTTTAGTTGGAATCGGTTGATTTGAAACGTGGAAAATCAATACCCCCTATCAATTCTTTGCACATTTCCGAAATTTTGCACAAAACGAAATTCTTTAATATTCTCTAATTAGATTAAGAAGATCCTGAAGTTTATTATTCTATAATATTAAAAATTATAATAGAGTAGTCTATATGTAATGGCTGTTCAAATGTAGTCCCATAAGTTTGCACATTTCCGGGATTTTGCACTTTTACGAAATTTTGCACAAGTAACTTATATATAAATATTTACATAAGCGCGGTTATTTCGAATATAATATTATTTTGAAACGTACTCGAGTACTCGATCGATTAGTTTATCCATTAAACTTAGTTACAATTTATGCTCCTGTATATTTCATAACAAATATGTGCATAGTTCTTTACTAAGCTTAATTTTCTGTTTTATAGAATTACTTATTTAATTGATATTTTGCAATGACTTGAATCAAAACTTATTAACAATATTTTAATTTCTGTTACAGTTTTCATATAAATAACAGGTCAATCAGTTTTAAAGTATACGTTATAAATGTGCAAAATATGATTTTCCGTAGCATTGAGTAAAAATACATGATACTTTATGTATCTCTACTCCATGGTCTACGGTATATATTATTAAAGTAATACACGAATTTCAATTAATCATATCGATATTTTGTGCAAAACTTCTAAGATGTAATATCATAAATTTGGTTTTTACATGTTGCTAGATGTAACCATGGCTTGTGCAAGAATTTCGTAGCAAATTTCCCTCGTCAAACTCATTTTTGAACATCCCTTTTAAATCCAATCAAGAGAAATTTGTGTGCAAAATTTCGGAATAATTTCGAAAATAAGTTGTGCAATATTCCGAAAATCTGCAAAGAAAATTTCCCGCTAGCACTTCTTGTTTCACTTTTAGAAAGAAACTATAGGAAGCGAGAATAAAAGAGATATTACTCACTGTTTCTGGCTTTTTAATAATCCAGCGGATATCCAAATTATTCGATGAATACATAGTTTGCACAGTAAATTAATTATTATTATCGTTTTATCTGCATTGATTTTTAAATAATAACGATATCGATTAGAACAAAAGGGGAAAGTAAACTGAAGTATATACATATGAAATACTCACAGAGTTCTCAGAGTGGAGTTTAGTAGTAGGGGAGGAGGAGCACGAAACAAGTCATGTGACGTGCGGGGGCGGGGGGGGAGGGGGGAGGGCTGAGTCATGCTCATTCATGCTCAGATGCACTCTGAGTCCGGTGCACTTTGGTACGACTATTGCGTGGGGGGGG
>JAYRBW010109835.1:0-18340 GCA_036023295.1 Invenusta paracnida
TTGGATATGTTGTTCCTAATGGTATTGGGAATGTTTCCTGAAAAATTCAGCTTTGGCATATGTTTTGCCCCTTCAGAATCTAATGCTTTTCGCCTAATAGTAGAGTAACTGTGTTTAATTCTATGATTATTTTCCTTGGATGGGAAATAAAATATATTCCTACTTTTTGTTTTTTAAAACCAAATAATTGTATAATATTTTCTCAAACATACCCCATTTTTGATCTAAGATGATGATGTTACTTAAAAACTATAAATTCTACCAAATATAACTCTAAACATCATCTCCTTCATCTGAAAAAGAATGGTTAATAATGTGATGGTATACGTGATTGCTTTATATATTTCACACAATAAATATTCATCGAAAATGGACAACCATTTGAGGTAGAATTACAATTTGTCCTTCTTTTAAATAAATATAAATAATATCAATTCACATTTTTAGTTTAAAAAAGGTAAATTTTTTCTCTTTAAAATGGTGGGAAAAAGACAGTTAAATTTGGATCAAGACGAAATAAGTTTTCTATACATACGCAATTGACGGCACTTGAAGTACCTACCGGTAGTTCCAAAAATTAGATTTAAATTAACTCATACAGCAGATGCAAAGAACATAAATTTAAATGAATTCTTTGATGATCAAGAACAAATATTTCGTTTACCAGAATTTATAAAATTAAATCATTTAAAAATAATACTGCAGTTGAATATAAATTCAACTATGCAACTAATTATATAAATGATCATGTAGAAGAATTATACAATCGTGACGTCTAAGTACTTTAAATTATACTAATAATATAAGTAAAATAATAGTAAGACCAGAAATAGAATTCTACTCTCCTCATGGTTAGGACATCCAGAAAATTTATTTACATTAAAAAACCCAATTACTATTAATTCTAAGAATGATTTAGATGAAGAATGAAAAGATAATTTGAATAATCAAATTATTACTTTAGTAGAAGAATTTGAAGGAAGAGGAAGTGGTTTAGTATTTGAAAATATAGTATCACTAATATATTATATCAATAACAATAATATATTATAATATAATAATATTATATCACTAAATTTAATTAATGATTTGAATGATAGTTCTTTTATTGATCTTTCATAGTTCATATTTAATTAAAACACAAAATGAAGATAACTGTTGTTTTTTATATTCACTTGCTTGTTTTTTAGATTATTAACTGATGAGAATTTAAAAAATAATCATCATAAAAATGAAGTAAAGGGTTATAAGAATTTAATTAGTGAGTATAAAGCTTGTTTAATGAGACATTTTATGAGATAGAGTTTCCAATTAAAATAAAAGATATACAAAAAATAGAAAATAGACTTAGAAAGCATGATAATATAGCAATAAATATTTTTACTTCATCTTTACTTAAATTCTTTCGGAAAAACCAGTATTGAGTAATTTTCTATTTAGTCTTTCAATAGAACCATCATATTCTGTTTTTGTTAGGGCACCAACTGATTGAGCTAGTTCAGGCACTGCATCATCATTACCCTTATCTGGTATCTAGCCACTTATTTTATTATAATAATTTGGATATAAAACACTTTTTAGCATACTATCAAAAGTATCTGGTTCAGAATTTTTTCTATTTGGCTACTACCCGCTCTTAAAGTCATAGCTTGAAACAATTTTGGGAATAAGTTATACTCTAAAGTATTAGTTGTTGCTGGGAGAGCATTACCGGCTTGGTTGCTAATCTGAAATTCCCATATAATAAATGTATTTGAAAGGAGAAGAAAAGAAGCAGTATTATTAATTTCAAATGTAATTACCCAACCTCCTACATTTAAATTTCTAGCAGAAGAAGTAGATGGAGCAATTACTAAATTATATTGCTTTTTTTCTATTATAACAATATTTAATTGGTTCAATAAAAAAACGTTAAAAATTGATTCATCAATTTTTTCTGCCATAATTAATTTGTTCTTTTTTTAATAATAAATTTAAAAAAATTTAAAACCAGATTCTATACATTTTTTACGAATATTAAATGAAATTACTAGTTCTTGTTTTACTTTATCTTCGATTTGTTTATATTTTTGTTCTTTTAAAAACTGAAATTGTTTTAGGTCCCTCGAATTTTTAATTACATCTGTAATATATTAGTAGAAAAAGCTACTGAACCATCTCCTTTTGCTACGGATGGAATTATATCTCCATTTTCAGTCACAAATTCTGAAATACCTGTCACTACACCTACTAAACCTTCTCCTTTTTTCATCTTTGGAAAGTTTTTTTTTTTGGAGGTAAAAAGATAAGCATTTTGGTTTCTCTTCTTTTTCAGATTTAAAAATAAAATAAATTGTGAATTTGACGATTTTTTAAGCATACTAAGAATTTGTCAAATTTCTATGAATACCAAGAATTTGATAATTTAAAAATAATACTAAGAATTTGTCAATTTTTCCGTTTGTCAATTTGTCGAGTAATATACAATTTACTCCCCATACCTCATATGTTTTTCATTTTTTTTAAAGGAGTAGAGAAATTATAAAAAAAAATATATAGAAATTTTAAAATGAAAAATAGTACTTTTTTCAAAATAAGACTGAAAATGGCTGAAAACTCTGCACTTTAAAAAAAAAGTGAAAAAAGGACAAAAACGCTGGGGGGGAGCATAAATTGTATACTACTATCGTTAATCACATCGCTGACTTAGTGCTGGGTGCTGTCGTACTTTTTGATTTTGTTTGTACCAAAGCATCAGAATAATACAACGACCTTCGATAAAGATTATAAATGTATCCATTCTAACATTGCTGTCATATTTTCCTACTTCTATCAACAACATATTGAACACGATTTTGCTCATTTGCTGCACTCACAAATAACAGCTTCTTTCTAAGTTTTTATCTGATGTTCTACACCTTAGATATGTATAGATACTGAGCTGATGTTAGGTAACTCGAATTGATACTTTCATCTAAACCATTTCTATTAAAAGTAAAAAAATTCCGTGTACCTAGTAGAAACTTATATTGAACAAGCGGTATATATTAATTACAGTAATAGAATATAATGTTTAGAAGTCATATTTCAAAAAATATTTTAGGAAATTCTAACCCTATACACCCTGCAGACCTGAATAACCTTTATTTAAGCTTTTAATTTTTTGTTCTCATTATGAATATTACGGAAAAGGGGTATTTATTTTTATATGAATAATTGATTTTTATGCCAGACATTTTAATTTGTAAAACATGAAATCGTAAATTATGTTAATGTTAATGATGTGTATATGAATATTAATTATTTTGCTAAATACCTTTAGTCGATAAGAAAAATTTAGAAATACAAATTGCGAATCAAGATTATAAGATATACACAATTACTAAATGGTCATTTGTGATAAAAAAATATGATTATTTAACCATATATTACTATGATTACTCACAGTAGTATTGTGAATACTAGTACTATGATATAGTAATAGTAGGTAGTAGTACAGCAAAGTTAGTTATAGCAAAATCACAAATAGTATACCTTTCAAGTTAGCAAGAACAAACACAAGTGAATGTGATTAAATCAGCTTTACAACACTAGTTTTCACTAGCACGTGCAGTGAATATTGCGATAATCTTCAAACCAAAATGTCAGAAGCTTAGAACTTGCTAAATACTCTTGACTATTAAGTTAGAATATCGCTCATTTCTGTAATTAAATTAACTAAATATTGATAAAACTAATTAAAATAAATAGTTAGTATATTATTTGAATATGTTTTTATTTAACATTTATAATTATTACAGGTATAGAAATGTGTAGGGTTATATACAATGGGTAGTATATCATACCAGTACCCACATAATCCATTTCAAACACAAATTTTATATAAAAATATCAAAATGAAATATATGGCTAAAATGTGCACAAGAGGTAAACAATACATACACAAATATGAAATACGAAATTCGAAATGACGAAATAAATATTTTGTTTAAAAATATAAAAATTAAATGTTTAAATAAATATTTCAATTCATTTTTCACATTCAAACGTATGTAAAAAATATCTGTATAGTTATTTTGTTCAAATGTATACGCGTTTACAATATAAATATGATGACAATATTTATAAAGTAAATATAATTGAGTCAATTATTTCATATGTCAAAATATAAATGTGTAATAAGAAAGAAGAGTACAGACGGCGATAAGTGTTTCATTGAAAGGAGCTAGCGAAAAAGAGGCCATGTTGGCGGCCCATGCTTGCAATGGAGGTTGGCATGGGGTGTTGGACTGTCTGATCGTAGGTTCCGGGACCAGGAACACGCTGGAAAAGTTTGCAGTCATAGTATACATATAACACGCGCATTTTCTAGTGATTTATTTTAAACAAATTCAATAAAATGTCATTGCAAGATTAGGAAGCAATGTCAGTATTTAGCTTTTCATATTTCAGAAGAAGTAATAATGCATTTATCATATATAGTAATAAATATGAATTGTCACAAAAATCGCAATATGTAAATGTAGTAAATAGTAAATTATTATTAAACAATTACCTCTTCAAAAAAGATCGTATTACATATAATCTTAAATAAATACTCGGAGTATAAATGCAGAAGAGCTTTAAAATGAATTTCCTTCTTTTCGTTAATTTGACTTTTATCCAATATTCATAATATTTCTATTCGTGAGATAGATATAGTATATAATACAATAATGTTATCAATAACACAACGTAACCTTTTATTTAACACATTAAATGCATGCAAACGTGATTATGAATTAATAGTGTTTCTAATAACTTTAACTCAAAATATATTTTCTTTATGAAGCAACATGATGTTTCTATAAATATAAATAAATATGACATATAAATAATTGTATATTATTTTCTAAATTGTATTTTCAAATCGATTGTGACTACCATTAAGATATTAAGATATCCTTAAAATGTAATCTTTTGATAATTTATTAAATCAAATTTAATAAATCTTTAACAATCTCATGGACAAGCCAAGCAATATTTGTTTCCACCTGTCAATGCATTGCTTTCGATAAAAATAAAATACCAACTCTAAGATAAGTTCTAAAATGCTTTGAAATCTTTTCATCTTTTATTTCGTCCTATTATCCATACTCTTTTTAAGCTTTCATCAGAGAGACTAACTAAAATATTATAATGTATTATCACCTTAAATGACTTAAATTTGCAATAATACGCTTTTTATTACTACTGTTAATTAGTAGTACGGAATTAAATAGGCAGCAAAGTTTTATACTATAACTATTATGATAAAAGTATTGAAAAAGTAATAATTATTTATCTTAGTGAAAAATACAAGCTATAAATTTACTTCATTTCATAAATATTTCTTTTAAAATTTAAGTGGTGATATGCGTACCAATGATAATTATTCAAAAACTTTATATTAATTTGAATAAAATTTGTCAGAATTATATTTTTGGTCCTATTTAAAGTTGAGTACATGAAATACGAATAGATCTGTTATGTCCATTAAACTAAAAGTAAACTATAATTGCATAAATTAAAACAAAATTTAATACTGTAATTCCTCTGAATTTATTGATAATTATAATTAAAATTCATTACTTAAAAAAAAACATTTAGCATGGAATCTAAAATTATTTCTTAGATAAATAATTTACTTACTTGATAATTTTTACAAAAATTTTGTCCACTTTGTATAAATTTGAACAAGTTTCGAAATATTCAAATTAATGACATAATGTTGAAAATCATAAATAAATTATATATAAACTCACCGAAACGGAACTCTTAAATCGAGGAGCGCCAGAAGTAAACATTGATTCGGGAGCTCTTCTTCTTTCCAAAATAGCATCGTATCGACCAGGATCTGGACCTTCTCTCTAGAAATGTTAAGATGACTCAAGTTATTTCCTGAGGTATTTTATATTATTCGTTTTTTAATATTTATTGGAATCATACATATTGAATATTCACATAATATATAATATTGAATATATGGAAAAGACGAATAAATAATCAGAAAATAACATGAACAATATAAAATAAGATATATGATACTATATAAGCAATTGTTTTAAAATATTCCAACAACTAAAGAAGGATCTATTTAACGGAATTAACATTTTGGGTATAAACATTACGATTAGTTGAAGGTGGAGACCATAAATCTACATTATTTTATGTAATCTGAAAAAAAAAATTATAATAATTATATTGTTCACTAATTTGGGACTACCCTTGTATGGTACTGTTAAGAATATATACACTATAATACAATAAGTTTTATCTAAACAAAAAATACCCGTTGCAAAAATGAAAGCCAAGAAACGAGCTCCTCAAAAGAAAAAGGTTGAAATGATATTGATGATAGGAAGTACAGACATTAAAAAATGATATAAAAATACGCCAATATTTAAAAAACAAAATGTTAAAATTATAATGATGATACATAGTACAGCCATCGAAGAAATTTATATAAACATGGCGCCAAGATATAGTTGTTACAAAACTTTCTATTTAACATGCATAAATGTATAGATCAATATGGAACATAGGTATACGTCTAAACTGTAAAATTCATAGAAATATGACAACAAAAATTATGAAAAATATTGTGGAAATGGTATAAATTGTATTATTTTTCTATGTTATAAAAATTGGCTTACTTAAAACAATTATTTTTGCATTCATGTGGGTTTCATTACTTTTGCAAAAATGTCCAATTGGCACAACATTTTTCATAATTTTTTGGTCATATTTTTATGAATTTTACAGTTTAGACGTATACCTATGTTCCTGATATTGATCTATATATACATTTATGCATTTTAAACATAACGTTTTGTTACAATTATATCTTGACGCCATGTTTATATCAATTTCTTCGATGGCTGTACTATGTATCATCATTATAATTTTAAAATTTTGTTTTTCAAATCTTAGCGTTCTTTTTATATCAATTTTTTTAATCGCTGTACTTCCTATCATTAATATCATTTCAACGTTTTTCTTTTGAGGAGCTTGTTTCTTGGCTTTCATTGTTGCTTTCATTATTTTCATTATTATTATAAAATTATAATAATGATAAAAATAAGAAGAAGAAGAAGAAAAAACAAATAAATTTCATCAAAATTGACCCTCTTTAAAAAAGTTTTTAAAAACCCTTTTAAAAGTTTATATTAGATGCAGTTCATTTCTTAGCTAAAATTAGTTGTTTAATGCATTTTAGCCCGCTTTATTAGCGGTCAAAATAAGCCTATTCTCCTTAGCATTAATGACTAGAGCTGTTAGCATCTCTCAAGCTAACTGCTGACACTCTTGTTCTTGGCAGAATAGAAATATTTACCATCACATATGTACTAATTTTGATTTCAATTTCGATGATTCAATTTTTAATGTTAAATTATATATATTATGTACATGTATATGTATATGTATATGTATATGTAGATTTACATGTTATATTCATATTATGTTATATTCTAAATATTACCTAAATAGAGCTTTATTAAAATATAAGGTATAGTGAGATAAAATTAATATGTATCACTTATTAGATTAAATATTAAATATACCCACTGGTTGGAATTCCTTAGAAGGGAGTCTTCTTGATTTAGATTTGAAGTTTCCATGACTATATAAATTTAAAATAGAAAACATATTTTTCAATCAAATAAATAGATAAATAAACGTTTACATAAGTATTTTATTTCTTAACTCACAAGCTTCCAGACCGTTCTCCATCAATGCCAAGATAACCACATAAGTTATAATTTCCTGGAGACAGCTTATCAAGTTGCTGAAAAATGTTTATAACATAATGTGTTATAAGTAGAGTAGGCGTAACGCATTTTTAATACATTTCAATTTCGCTCATCCAGTGAGTAATTCTTACTGAAAAATTAGCCCTTCTTAATCTAATATTAGATTAGTTTCCTGCAAAAGTATAAGTAATAGTTTTTAGAGTAATATGCAGTCAAATATATATATAATGGGACCAGATGGCATTACAATTTTTGCATATCAATTAAATTCATTCAAATAAAAAATTATTTTTATATTGTTAAAACAATGATTAAATGAATTTTATTATGTAATCTGAATAATCATATTAAGATATATTTGTCTTTTGGACTGTATGGGCTAAAAATGTCTTGTTGATAGTTAATTAAGTCATAAAATGTACATTATACAAACGTATCTAAATGACAAGTAACGATTATCGCAAGAGGATAAGTCTCTTATCAAATAATATACTCATTTCGGTAAAAAGTAATTATAAAAATATAGCATTACACGATTTAAAATTGTTGAAAAAACGTTTTCCTCTTGAGATAACTTTAATGATATCTTATTCAGTTTATAAATATCTCTACATGACCCGCAAAAGCGATTATACTGAAAAAATATAACAATTCATGCCATATCCAAAGTTTTTCATGTTAATAATCTTTTCATTCAAACAAGATGCATCCAATGATTGTTATACTCAGAGAGTATTATTAAAATTAAAGAGAATTTCATTGAAGTAGTAATTTCTATGAATAACAAACAGACAAATTAATCACGTTCGAGTGTAATCAAATTAACATAATAATAAATAATCACTGTGTCTATAACTACAGTCAAATTAATTGATACGAAGAAATGTATTCAATGTGAAAAGTTAACAGTATAGACGTCAACAATGAAAAATTAAATAGCACATTGATTTATGTTATACATAAAAAAACAGATATCATTTATGCTCAAGCGATATTTTAAACAAGTATATATATATATATTACATGTTTGGATAATATATTATGTATCTATAATATTAAGCTTATAATGGAAGATAATTTAAAAATTTATACTCCAATACTTCATTAAATATTAATACAATGTATTAATATTTAATGAAGTATTGGAGTATAAATTTTTAATAATATGTCATAATATTTATTCATTATTCTTACTTTATCGATAATGCCTTCAGTCAAGGAATTTTCAGGACGACCCTTGCCTTTAAATCCGTATGTCACTTTGGATTTCTTTAACCTGAAAGAAATATTAATTTGAATAGATTATTGATTTCCAATAAAAGTACGTGTATTTTGGGATATGACATTTGTTACATAGATGTTGAACAACATTTACTAACAATAAATACAAAAGTAACTATGAACTATACAGATAAACATAAGGTAACTTTAAAATGTCATTTCAGTTGAATTCGGTTGGTTTAAAACATAGATATTGTATATTACTTTTTATACACATATTAAAAGATACATGTGTCTATTATATAAGATACAATAACTATGATTCTAAAAGTTTGCCAATAGCTCGATGGTGCTCCAGTGATTCAGATGACTCATCGTAGAAATGAGTACTCTAGTCAAACCATTTTTAACCGAATGTTCACCTAGTTTCAACTTCGCTTTCAAATTTGTTTGCATAAAAGCACCAAAAAAAGTTTTAAGAGATTTACAATATTTAAATCAGGAGAAGGATATTGTTAGTCACATACAAATTCAAGATTTTATTTTATTATTTTTACATTTAAGTTTATTATATTGAAATATATTTTTACATATACATAATTTTATTAGTTTGAAATTTAAAATTGAAATTTAAGCTCTAGATATATCAAATTTCATGCAATTATTTTTTATAATTAATTTTCATGATGTACATATTATATAAATCCAAAAATTACTTTATAAGTCGGTTATAATTTGATATTAAATTTTTGTTAATTTCTACAAATTATAAGTATCATATTAATGTATGCATATTTAAAGTATATAAATATAGTTATAGCGATTCATGTCCATAAATGCTACATAAATAAATTCTGTTCAAATATTATTTATTATGTGTATATTTGGATCATATGTAAACTTTTCGAAATGAAAGGTTAGGTAATATTTCTTACTCTATTATTCAAATCCTATATACTTACTTAAAAAAACAGTATGATTTGTCTGTGTCAAATGGAATTTCACCATAACATAGTTAGAAAAATTGCGAATAACCTAATAATATAGTATAACAACGAGGATAATAATAATAATAAGCATAAAATAAGCATAAAACCAACTTTTTAAGAATATGTATTAAAATATTTTACACAATAAGATAGGTACTGTTTATAGATATGTAACTCTTTTCTTAACTATAATGGAATTATGTAAATTTTACTATTCTTGTTTGAACATCTTTATGATCTGAATAATTTTACAATAGAAAAAATTTAAGTAATAAAGGTAATACAACATTAAAAAAATAAAATAATCATTACTATATATAACCTTTTCTGTAAATGGGTAAAAGCATGATTCAAGTCGCGAATTTTTTAATTGCTTACAATATATATATTTTTAATATTAATTTATACAGGTATTTAAATAGCCTTTATTTTTTCTAAATAATTTGGTTCAAACCCCTTAGAGATTTTAATCTGAATTATGATATTAGAAATACTACTTACAAAAATCAGTCCTTGATAAGAGAATTTCAAACTATATAATAAATCATAAAAATTCAACTTAGATAGACTGTTATAGTTTACCAACAAGATATTGCTGCAATGTTTTTACCATTTTCTTTGAAACAGAAAATGAGAAATGTGAAAAAAAAATTCCGCCAGCTTTGATGATATTGATCGATCTATATATTCAAATTAACTTCCGATAACCCCCTAGTTACTTTTTGGTCATAAAGACATGTCAAATTCGCTGTCATTCTGACAGTACGAGCAGCTCTTTTATATAGCTTATTAGTCACAATCAGTAAGTAAAAAATGATGATAAACTAGGAAAATTATAGAAAATAATTAAAACACTCGTAAAATCACTATGACTAAGCATCCTCTATATTTTGCGTGTACTACGCGAATTAAATCAAAATAAATTATTATCTATACTCAAATATAAAGCACCAATATATATTATATATATACATATAATTAAACCAACTGAAAGTATAAACTCAACTTTCACTTAGAAAAGCTTAACGACCGCTCATTAGACCAATTTTCCTATCTAAATAATATAGAGAGAATTTACAGAATATCAGAAATTCTATCGTCAAACCAACTCTAAGCGCGTTCAAACCTAGTCAAACCGATTTGACTTTCAGTTGATTTGATGCCCGTCACTATTCGCCGGAATGTGGTTGTCTAAACATTTCAGAAAATTAAATTTACACTTTCATTTCGATTTGAAAAGTAGGACATCACTTGTAATTTGATTGGAGGAATGATGAAATTATTCGTCTGATGTATTTTTCAACTGAACTAAATTGAACTGAATTGAAATGACATCGTAAAGTGAGATATTGTAAGTCAATCATTATTATGTCAAATCACATTATATAATTTTTATACTTTTTTATATATTGTCTTATAAATAATATGAGAAAACCTTAATAGAAACAGCAAAATATAATTCATTGTAAAACTATTGATTCAAGAAAAAGTTTTTGGTATTACAGTTAACTTTAACAAAAGAAAAATTATGATAAAGAGTGAGATATCAGAAACATGCATATACACTGAACTATGATAATTACAGGGCAGTCAAAATACTCTCATGAGGTATACATACGCCACTCGAGTTAGCTTAAGGATCTTATGCATTAATTTAGCCGCATTCAAATGAAACTTTGAAAATGACATCTGTGAATTTGTATTCAGGCTTTGGGAGTGTGTGCTTTCACACCCTATGAATTATTTATCTTATCTTGAATTTAAATTTAAATTTCTGTGTCGGGTTATACTACACAGAATTTTGCTCCAATTCTTTAAAATAAATTTACTAAAAATTATTCAAGAAATTCGTGACAAGGACCAAGCTGTCGCATTAAGCTCTTGCATAATGAATGTCACATAATGATATCTTCAACGTCATTGTATAGTACATAACCGCAAAGACACTGACCAAATGGACATCTAATGACTACTTCTTTGGGTGAGCAAGATAGATTTCCAAATGTTTGAAACATAAAAATTGGATTCAGATTTTTAAGTTTTTATTTAAGTGCAACGAAATTAATAAGATACAGCTTAAGGCACTGTACTGCAGTTCGAAATGAAAATCTGTCTATGTATATGACCTTAATCTCCTAGATTAAAGGCAAGCTGAAATGTCTGTCAGCATTCTCTACGGGTGCATACTCTCAAATCGAGAAACGACATCATCCAAGTCAATTTTTGAGGTCAACTTGACCAGGTTTGCAAACCTCGCTTCGCCGATAGTTGACCTCAGATTGACCTCAGTTGACCTCTTCAGCAACCTCACTTGACTGTTAGCCCTTTCACTCTCATATACAGGGACAGGTAAAGTGCAGCCAATGCGCATGAGAACATGGAGATTGGGAAATGCTTGTCTGTCACACGCCTGCAGGGCAAACTGGATAGCCACCGAACGTTTATTCTGCTCCACTTCAGCTCATTCCTTACCGGTCCACTTTGGCCTTCCGTTGCATGGGTGAGGGCATATCACTAGCGTACATGTCTGTGAGGCCTGTATATTGATGACTGATGTAGCTACAACTGAGGGAACTAGGCTTAGCAGTTGTTGTACAACGTGTCCTCCAGCTATGTCAAACCGATCACCAAGGCCAGAGGAAAGGCAAGAAGAGATTCCTGCAATAGTGCTGCTCAGGCGTGTCTGCAGGAGCATTGGCTTGATGTTATTGTCTTCCTGTTCGTCGAGAAACAACAATAGCGATGTCAATTGATTTGACCTTTTCCGGATTTTTGAAAACCACGTGCCAAACTCAACTTTGGAATCGGCGCGCAACTTTTTCAGGTCTTCCAAAACTGCATGAACCTTGTTGTAACCTCGCATGACATCAGTTGTTTCGTACTACAGCTTCACAGTCATCTCTCGAAGCATTCCGAGGATTCTAGTTGTGATATAGAGTGCTCAAAGAAATGGGAAAGAGAGCAGCTGATGGAGAAATCCATTTCCCTTTATTATGGTCTATGCATCCCAATTCCACTCATCAACTGTTGAACCGTCAGTTACACCTCCATGAAATCGAGCAAGACACGGTAAAGCTCCATAAATGTGGCGAATGCATCTACTCGCTCAATCCATCGTGTACAACATGCATGCTTCAGCTTTTTCTTTCCGACGATATATTCTGCATTTTCGATACATAGTTCGAAGAATTCTTGACGTTTTAGAGAGAAAGAGGATAAGCGAGAAACTTCTCTTACAACCTGCATTGCACTACGGATGTCAGGTACACTGCATGCCTTCATAATACACAGGCTGAGCTGATGTGCTGGCAATAAAAGTAGTAAGCATTAGGAGAGATGTCTAAAATTCTCGCTTGAACACCTTTCTTTCTAGATGACATTTTTGATCCACCATTATAGCCTTGCCCTCTGCAGTTGTTAATGTCTAGCTTCCACGACTCCGACTTCGCATCCCTGGCAGACATATTAGCGTTAGCTGAAGTGTCTATTTGTCCGACCGGCCGGTGAAGGGGTCTCTCGTCCGATGCCTCGAGAGATACCTAAATCCGCCCTGACAATAATAAAATCTTTCATGGCTAATATACCAAGGCAAATATTCGAA
Organism: Invenusta paracnida; assembly: GCA_036023295.1. Classification (NCBI taxonomy): domain Eukaryota; kingdom Metazoa; phylum Platyhelminthes; order Proseriata; family Coelogynoporidae; genus Invenusta; species Invenusta paracnida. The sequence continues at coordinate 13,563 of JAYRBW010109835.1, forward strand.
GAAGTCTACTCGATTAAAAATTGTTGACAGTGTGACTAATCTGATTTATTATGCTCTGATCAAAACACTGAAAGTATTTCGTCTAAAACTATTGTTTCTAAAAATTATTTTTTAGTCAAATCCATTATTTTTTTAAATTGAATAAATCATGTTAACTATACACAACCATTAAAACATAACTTATTACACTGCGAAACTTATATAATAAACAACATTATTTTCTAATTTAAATCAATGTTCGGTCTGCCCTGCTTGATCAAATTATTTGTAAGAGAGATTTACTATTCATATATAACACACGGAAAAACAAATATGTATATGCAAGTATAACTATATTACATAAGCCGTATTTATACTGTGTATATAATATAAACAATAAATGTTATTAAGCGAGAAATGATCACAGATACCCGATTCAGTTATAATCAACTCATGACAGGCAACTTCCTACCGTGAACAGCCAGAACTCTAAAAACTGTTGTCAAAATGCTTCATGCCGGTGTAGGCATAGCGACACCAAAAACTCACTAATTATAAGGAACTATTGCCCGCTGATTTATACTCACATCAGTTGAGTCAATCGTTAACAATGCCTCTTAAATATCGTTTCCTTACAATATGTATATTATGTATAATTTCTACTATTATGTCTATGCACATATATTATATTATTCTATTATACTATTATATTATTAGATATATAAGTACTATTCTGTAAGTACTAACTGTAATGCTCCTTGCACCTGACAAAATGCAAATAGAAATTATTTTATTAGTATCATTATTATATTAATTTTCCATGGAATAATTATTTATACGGCAGACACAATTATTATAGCTCGTAATGTTTTATAAGACATAAATACTTAATGCTTCTACCTGCATCACTATTAATAGAATTTTAGTGAATATCATAAAAATGAATTATATTTGAATTATAACTTTTCAAATAATTACTCAATTATAATCTATAATCTATACAGACTCTGCAAAAGCTATGTAGTGTGTACTTCAAGACTTAAATGCGGCCTTAGGAAAACTGAAGAAACAGAAAACTCACCAATCGTTGATGTCGTCATGTCGATAAATCCCGGGCAGAAGAAGATCCCCTCTTCTTGTCAGTTTCCAGATATCCTTTTTTCGTCCGTCATTCTTGAATTGGTAGGTACGTTTCACTGGGTTGACATCAATTTCTTCTATGAAAGTTCTGTACGAGTAGAGACCAATGCTATTCCCATCCTGGAGTTACAGGGGAGAGTCATGTATATAATTCCTATAAGGCTAAAACACATTTTTTGTATATTTTTAATGTTAAATTTTTCAAAATTCTATCTAAAATGTTTAAAAGTTATCTGAGAACACACTTAATTTTTGGTGATTTTTTATTTTAATAAGTATGTGATGATACTGAGAGTGATATTTTATATAAATAAATAAATTCTATTCGATAGAGTATCTTTGCTGCTATAAAATTATTTAAACAATATACTTTGACCACTTAAAATGGTTTATAAAACAATGTTCAAAATTGATTTATTAAAATAGCTGATATAAGAGAGTTATAATCTAATGCAGAAAGTTTCAAGCCTAAAATTAGATTTGACAAGCAACGTGCCGCACAATTTTGTCACCAAATTTTACCTTGGTTTCAATTAACTGTTGTACTATATCTTGTACCCATTTCTCACATTTATAAATTCCTAAAATTGTAATAATTGTAAGCTTTAAATATACAAGAATATACGGTATATATATGTAGATATAAATTTGAGAGCTTTGGAATATAAGAAAATTGATGTTTTTATTCACATTTATACATGGCGATATTGCCTTATGTTATTGTCTTTTCTATATTGATCGTCGATATATATGCTAAAGAATTATAAGCTTATTAATTACAAATGTATTAATAAAAATAGAGATCTTAATTGGAGATAAATTCATTTTTTATACAATACAATACAATACAATACAATACAATACAATACAATGAGTTTATGTATGTATATTTACCACATGTTTAGGTCTATATATCTATAATTTATAATTAATCATTTATTATTCTGATATGTAGATGTCTATATTCTGATACAGATTACTGACGTAAGAGCATAATGAATAAAATCATAAAATACTATCGTGGATTTCTCTAAAATATCGGAACTATAGTTACATTCTATTGTCTTATAGGTACGCATTCTATTTATATGTATATATATTCAGTATAGTTTAATATGACATGCCGCCGCAATACGAATACAACAATTTATTAAAACATCTTAAATGCACTGTTTATTTTGCCTTTTTGCTATAAGATGACCAAAAATAAATTGGTACCTATATATGCAGTTTTAAAAAACCTTTTAATGTTGTTGAATTGCTGTTTGTATCTTTCAATAGTTTTCCAAAAATCCTCTTAGGAGACATTGTATGTGTTATATAATTATTACAAAATGTATTAACTTTAATAACAATAAATAAATAAACAATTATAAAGCTACAAACTAGAATAAAACTCAATCCTTTTTAATAATATTATTCAATTCATTTTAAGGATAGACATGAAAAATTATTTTTTGATGAGCATTATTTTATAGTATTATTCATAATTTTAAAAATCAATTTAATATACGAAACGGAGAAATACACAAAAAAAACTATTAATTATATAGTGCACAAATAAATATATGTAACATTCATTTAAAAAAGAAATATTTAAATATCGTCAAATTTCCTAATCGCACTAAGTATGAAATGTGAAGGTTTTAGAATAAAAACAATTCTTGTGTATCAAAAAAGGCTGTTTAATATCGACTTGTGGATTCAGACACATGCTATATATGTATACATGTCTAGTGCAGAAAGATTAAAACATAAATTATATATCTACAAAAAACTATAAGCATGCTATATGCAATACTTTATACATACTGTTTTAAAATAATCGTTTCAAACATGTATAAAGTTATATTAATGTTAATAATAATATTATTGTCTTATAATTCTCAACAAGAACATTAGCTTACCTATGTGTTAAAATATTCGAATAAATTTAAAAATGTGATATATGTATACAACTTTCAGTTCGGCGTATTATAGACAGTCTTGTATCCTTTCTTAGTTTGATATTTACACTTTACTTGGAAACAAATTGATTTATGAATATTAAATAATTTAAACAGTAATATTTAAAATAATTAGTAATTGAAAATTATATACTTCAAGAGATAATGTATAATAATTATTATAAGAAACTTTATAAAATCATTTAATATATATCCTGATAAAATATACATATAATATGAGCGTATTTCTAAAACTGACAAAATGTTACAATGTAACGAGGTTGAAAGTTTCATTAGAATTGTCATTGATAAAAACGATATAAACGAAATTGAAAGATTACTACTTTGAAAGGGATCCTTAAACATAAAGTATTTAAATCGTTTTCTTAAATAATACATTTTTAAATCATTAAATGGATGTCTGGAAACTATGCATATCCACTTTTATGGGCATATTCCTAAAATCGTTAAACTGTTACATACAATGTTATGAGATTAAAAACTTAATTAGAGATTGTGATTTATAAAAGCGATATAAACTAAAAAAATTGTCGCCAAGATTTGATTGTTACAATGTTTACTGTTAAAAATGCAAATATAGATGAATAAGTAACATATATAACCTAAACTGGATAATTCATAAAATTTGAGAAGAAAAAATTAAGAAAAATTCTTGGCAATAGAATAAATTGCAAGATCAACGAAACTCTACAATATAGCGTATAACTCATAATATTTAAAAATATAATTCCTTTGGAAACTAATTGCAAATTAATAAAATTACGACGCTGTATATTGAAGCTTTGATAATTGGTAATTAAACATAAGTAGTATGGGAAGGAGGAGCGCGGGAACAAAGGACCCCCCCTCCCCCCTTCCCGAGTAAAATGAGTGGATGCTTGGCGAACCAATGATAGAGGCTCTATCGGTAAGAAAAAAATAGCGCGCATTCATATGCGTTTAGCTTTCATTCTTTTGCTAGTCACAGGCGAATAAGGTTGTACATGTGTGTAAGCTGTCATCCACTATGCATCGTATACGATTCGTGCGCAATGCTGATGGCATCTGGTCCATACAGCCAAGCCAGCAACAAGACCTCGATAACTTACGTGCAGATCTTTATTTGTCACCAACCCCTCCCTCTTCACCGGATTTAACTACGGCTTCACTAGCAACATCCGAGATCTCTCTACAACCAACTACATCATCTATTACTACTACACCTTTACCAGTGCTTTCTACACAAATGTTGGATGAATTAATTCCACTACCAACACCTGAGACCTCTCTACAACCCTCTACGTCATCGTCGTCATTTCCTGCTTCAGTTTTGCCAGTGCTTCATACACAGCTGTTGGACGAGATCATTCCCTATTCTCACAATGAACCTATAGACTTAAGCCCTGCATCGAACGCATTATCGTCTCCACTATCCACATCTAGTTCAACCTCTGTTATTACAGATAAACATACGTGCGGCCAATGTGGCAAATTATTTTATTGTCTTGCACAACTCATGTCTCACCGCGATACATGTCGTCCTCACTCTATCCCTACTATTAATCCCTTTCGCGACGATTTTGTCAGCATCACTCAGGTGCGCTCTGCCTTCAATGGTACGGCAAGATATATCCGATTCTTCCCTGTCGTACCACCTATACAAGCCATTGATTTTTTCGCCGGTATACATGTACATATTCAAAGACTATTAGA
>JAYRBW010109846.1:0-18340 GCA_036023295.1 Invenusta paracnida
TATACCCAAGAAAAATTCTTTACTTCTTCATTACTTTATATCTTAAATTACTGGGTATGGCCAATACAACAAAACAAATACTTTCTCCTGTTTATAGTAATGAAAAACATACAATTTATGCCCCATATTACATATTATATTAATAAACAAATAATTCAGAGTGAGACATACTATATGAAAAAGTTTTTTATTTAAGGAACTGCCTGAATTTTGTATTAATGGATTTTATGTGTAAGTGGAGTTATGAAAATATTCACACCTATAAGCTATAGTATTAAATATTATATTTTCATTTCTAAACATCCAAAAATAAAATGTATTCATTCTGTTAATCAATATGTCAAAGATATAAAGACATATACATATCTACGTATTGTACAATAATTACTACAAAAAGGAAAAGGAAATATTTTTAAATAAGAAAATATTGCGCAGACACATTCATTATAATATATTGTCATCATAAGAAAGTGAACTAAGAACGATGACTAAATCTATTTCTTGTAAAATTCCTTTACCATTTTTTTTCTTTTTACGAAGTTTTATTTATAATTTAACTTTCTTTGTTTAATTTTGTGTAAAACGTATAACAAAATATACCTTTAATATATACACATGCTTCAAAGTTCAAAACCTTCTTGAGTTATTGAAGTTGAATTTTGGGTTTTAGAGTCATTAAAATGTTAAAAGTTAGTTTTGAAGACATTCGTCATACATATATATATATCTGACCAGAATGTGTAGGACATTGAAATGGATCATTGTAGAGCTAAATTTGTATAAGGTTGACTGAATGAAGGTTAAATTTCCCTAACAGCTGAAAAGAAACGACCCCTATTTGTTTGTTTCCATAAGCAACATCATGCCAAACGTCTATGCACGACAGAAAATGGGTTTAGCGTGACTCAATTCTAATTATCCTCTTTTGATAAGAGGAGCGAAGAATTTATATACGCACAATAGAACTGTTATTCATTTAAGAACCACATTTTTAACCTTAACTTGCTATATAAGACACTAATTGAATTCCAGACTTGATTAAAACGCTTGTTTTATTGTTTTACTAGGAATTTCTAGAGCAATATAAAGTTGTCTTATTTTCTTTTTAGTCTTAATTAAACATACTTATAGGGATATATTTACTCTCTATGTATATATGCGTTTTCATTATTTAATTCTTGTCTTACATTATTCAGAGTGCTACAATATCATTAAGTTAGAACAATAAATCTACCAAAAGCTATAATTAGACTGAATATTGATTTAATTTATTAACATAGGTAGGTACTATTTTTGCATACTGAATATGTTAATAAGAATTGATTAAGTACATGGAAACGTACTAGTATAGATATATGTACATATTTAAATCGAAAACATGACATCGTAAAATAATTATAGTGGTAAAGAGTATATCAATAAAAGTTAATTAGATAGAGTTGGACATTCTATAAAGAGCAAAAATTTGGAATAATTCTGAGAGTTCTACTACCTTATACTAAGCGATACTTTTTTAGCATCTTCGATATTATATATTGATTTCGTCTGTTGCACATATCATGTAATAATGCCTAGATGGGTATATCTTTCCGTAAGCGGTTTAGATTAAATGTAAGAATACGAATTTGTTTTCAAAACATATTAGGAAACTATTAATTTCCAATATATCATTGTTTCCTAATTTTTATAAAATTAAACCGATAATTTTTTACAAAATTAAACCGATAATTTTTTAACATTCTAGCTGCCATATAGGATTTGTCTTAATTGTGGTTCAAAGTTCTTAGAAAATATCTTTCTGGACCATATTATATTCTGTAGTAGTTTGTTAATTTGAAATAATCATCAGTTTATATTTTTTATTCCATTGAAGTATAATTAAATTATAAATTAATTATATAATATTAAATCCAACTTGCACTAAATAATTCAAATACGTTTAATAAATAGTTTAAGTTATTTAATATCAAAATCTAATTATTTAGTACACGTTAGACTTATAATTCGGATATTACAAGAAATGCAAACCCTAATAATTTTACTGAATTTGTAAAGCTATATTTGATACTGCAAATTTTAAGAATTTGTTTAAAGTTTACGAAACATTTATTAAACAGTAGTTATTTTCAAAAGTGGATCAGTCAAATGATTTTGATATAACTTGAAAAAAATGCACTTATTATTTTGATAATAAAATTGTATTTAGAAATGAAATTTAAGATAACTCTTTAAATATAAAATACACAACATGTATATAAATTCACAACATGTATATAAATTCACAACACAAATTGTTGAAAATAAAAATGATTGCTTACGGCCATTTGTTAAACTTCCAAAATTTTATATTAAAGTATATCTACATCTTTTTATATACTTTTTATGTACTTAAGGTAAAACTAGTTAGAAAATATTTGTACAAGATTGCGCAATGGCATAAACAATGTATATGTAGCGTGAGGTTTCGATTGACGATTTAAATGTATGTATAAAAATTAATTAAATTTGTAACAAGTTTTAATAAGCTATATTCTTAGACTATACGTAAGAACGATAAATTAAAATACAAAGAACAGTTTACACGAATTAAAAATAAATTTTTGGTTTTTCAAATGAAATATTAAATTTTGTAATTTGTTAAACAGACATCTCACTTAAAAAAGTATTACCTTCATAGTATATGGAAGGCATCTAAGTACAAAAATTGTTGTTAGCTATATTTTTAATTGAAATGTAATTAAAATGATATCCATGCTCAATTAGTTCATATCAGTGTTTCTAAATACTTAAAACGTGGAGTATACTTATATGTAAATCGGATATAATTTGCTAGAAAAAGTTTTTTCGTTTATAAAAAGTATCTTACATAACTAATTAGAAATTCGCGCTCAATATTAAGTTCCATATCGTGTACGCAAGCTTTATTAAACCAAGGGGAACTATATGTGAATTAATATTAATTATAGACTACAGCTCATCAATAAGAAAACGACAAACCAAACTCTTACGACCGAGTTGTACATACATACATACCCAACAAAAGAGTTACTTAATATTTAATATTTCAGGACACATGATTCGGAATATTTTGGCGTAGCGAGTGGCGCGATAACTTTAGTTAAGAAGCAAGAAAGAAGAACAAAGTGGACGTGTGGAAAATGTGTGCCAAGCAGGGGAAACTGATGAAAGTTCATCTTTGTTTCTGGTGTTATAAAATAAGATTGAAAGAAGAACTAACAACGACCTCGAAAAAGAATCGAGAAAGAGGAGATAGAGAGACTGTAAGACGGCGGTCAATTTGGGAAAACCGTCAATTAACCTCGATAGACACAATTCAGTGACTATTCAAACAAAACGATCTATCTTCTATCCAAAGAGAAGTAGAGGCATTTCACTATACACCCGCCCAGTTTATCGTTCTATCGTTTCGCGACGTAGACTATGAATGAATGGAATGGAGGAGTAGATAGTTGAGGGTGGCAACACAAAGGCGGGATCCAATGGTTAATTTTCAGGGAAACCCATCACTTAACCTTGTTACGGAAGAGAAAGAAGAGATACACAAACTCTCAGTTTTCTTGCCTCCTCGACAAATTCGATTTAATATAATGCTATTTTCAGCAACTATGTATAGTTTCTGGCTATTCAGATATTGCGGTGGTGGCTCTTCTTTGACATAATATATAATATACTCGCTGTGCTATCATTATAGGATGTCGTCGATACATAGGTATATATATTGTGTATATGTATATACGTGTATTTACTAGCAACATAGATCGCCAATAACACACTATAAAATCTGCATGATTCTTCTTCTAGATACGTAAGCTATGTTCGAGCCCGTTGTCGATCTATTAGGCGGAAAAAACAAACTCAGATTATGAACTTCTTCGGAGAGATGGGAGAAGAAGAGAATATATAATTAAAGCGAGTTTGAATTAAATGATCTTAGAATGCATAGTCTATAACTCTTTATAAGAACTCAGATTAAATGTTGAGCAGTATCAGTTCACGGAAAATGGGTTACGCTATCCTTTAATTTTATTGTTAGGAATATAGATATTACATTGATATCTATAATCTATTGTTAAAATCTAAAGGTTTATACTTGAAACCAATTTGAACATTGTGGCTTAATTTGGAAAATTACTGTGCTATTGATGTTATTTTCAAACCAGTTTATCTGTTAAAGTAATTGCATCATGTTTATTTATCATTTATAAGTATTGATTAAATCTCCACAGACGAAATACATGAATTTAACAATTTTCTTATGCATTTAATACTCATTTTTGTTTTTAATCGATTAATATATTGCAAAAAATATACTAAATAATAGCATTGTTTGCTTAAATTTAATTAATTTAATAATTTAATATTAGTATTGTTGTAATTTTTTTAAATTAATTTATCATTATTCAATGATTTAAAAATGTATTTTTATCTCTAATTCTTTTCATTTTATTAAATTAAATATTCTTATGTATGTACCTATATAATTTTTAATCGCTAATGCAATCTAAAATGTCAAGTAATATGCAATATTTGCACATATTAACAACACTTGTATTAATATACAAGGCTCAGTTCTATAACCAATTTTTGTAATAATTCATAGAAATATATGATATATGTTATATACATACAGATTTAATCATCAGTAATATTTGTGCAAATGACAGAAGCTTTTCAATAATATCATGACATTGAAATAGAATAATATTTTCGCTAATCCATTTGCTAAATGGCATTAAATCTTGTAAAATGGATCAAATTGTACTTAGTGTATAATACATGGTAATTAAAGAATGTGGTCACTAAATGAAAGTAACCTACAATTAATAATGATAACAAGAACAAGAACAAGAAAAAGAATATATATGGTAGGTATATTCAAATTAAAGACAAACACGGATTTTCTATAATAATTCAAATATACTTCGGAGTAAAAGCTATAACTATGCAAACTTAAGTTTTATTTTCAAACAAATAAGTTTATTTTTATAAGTATTCTTAAAAGTTATTTTTTTGTTGAGATAATATGTACGTACAATTTAATGAATGAAAATATTAATTAAAATAATAAATCCAAAATATTGCTTTCGTTCCCTTTTTGATCCATATATTTTAAAACTTTTATAATGGTGTTTATACAAGTAATATATATATCTACTATATGAATTCAGATATATTTATTGATATATTTTTTCATTTTGATACAAAGTTATTTTCTTAAGCTCACTATTTCAAAATTTATACAGTTTACGACAAATGTTTGATCTTTATATTTTTTTGTTTCTTCAAAACTAGTATATTTTGTGTCAAAAGAAAATTCGTAGTTTTGAATTTATTATGAAATAAGCAAAAAGAATATTTAATAAAAGCTAATTCTATGATTACATATCGAGAAATAGTTTATTTATTTCTCAATGATTGAAACCTGATCATATTCTTGAATAGTGAAGAAAACAATGCCTCCAAGCGAAACACTCTAACAATGGAAAAACATTATCATTAGAATGGGGGAGTGATTTTATACGTTATTGAAAGCATCCAATGTTGTTAGAAATTGGTTTTCTTTTCATCAGAAATGTTTGCGATTCTGAGTTCTTGAGGTCATGTTTAGTCTCGCTTTGTGTACACAAACTGGGCTAGAAAGATTGTAGACAAGTAACAATTGTGCTTTCAAAAGATTAGTTTTATTAATGTTAGTTTCCTTTAACAAAATATCTATAACATGATTCAATCAAGTCTCACTAAACCTAATAGGATGTCGAATTGATAGTCAAAATGTATCAATTAAAAAGTATGATTACCTACTAGTTATATGTATATACAGAAAATAATCGAATCAATAAATAAATCATCCATAGTGAAAAATAAAACCAATAATTATGCTTCCTTCAATTTTTCAATGTGATTGTTTTATTCATACATACCATAGCGCAATATATGCACATATGTATAAATTATTATAGTTATAAAGGTTAATATTAATTTCATATTTTAATATTTTAGATGATTCTCACTAAAAAAATTATTATAAAAATTCTTACAAATATGTTATTATTTTAATAAAATATTATACGGTGCATGTAGATTTGATAATTTCATAATATAACTGATAAGTCTTTAATCATACGAAATTAAAACTATGAACAGCTTATTTTATATTTTATATTTTCAATTCAATTAATTCAAATGAGTTATTTTTATTTTTTTTATTTTCAAAGTTGCCTATAACTCACCTCAATTACTTTTTGTAGCTTATTTAATTTAATATTATAAAAATATATACATAAATTAAATACATAATATTATAATATTGAAAAAAAAAATCAAGTACATTTACTGATAATATATTATAAAAGTCTCCATTTTATATATGAAATTAATAAATACGTTAATAAAAAAGTTGTGATGTGAACGACACGACACTTATAGCAACGAAAGAAAATATTACTTTTTGTGAACATTTTATTAATAAGCGAATTAACAAACAGAATAAAAAATCAGTCTGCTTTACTTCTAATACAATATGTCTATTGCTTATTAAATATTCCTTGATTTTTTGTCAAGCTTAAATTTAGTCAATATTATTTATCTACTATGTTTTGAGATTATCAACATAGCTTAATTATTAAAATTGTTCCGAAACAATCGCATGATTTAATAATGTTTTTCATTAAACTTCACACGGTTAATAATTTTTGTTGTCTCGGAAGTTATGTTTCTGTCCGGTCATAGAATTCGTGTCATATTGACTAATTGATTAATTGTTTTTTAATTTTATTAATGTAATTTGTAAAATATCCTATAACTTTTGAATTATCCATATTTATGAGACATGGATTTTTTATACGCAATGAATTAATTCAATATAAAGTTTCTATATTTTTAAATTTCTATTTTAAAATTTGCTGAACTAAATATAATTAGACAAATAAATATTTGATCTTACAAAAAATAACCGCATATTGATTTGTTAAAATATCTGCATACTTTATTTATCATTCGATAATTTATGTAGAAATTTCCTTTTATTTTGTAAAATAAGTTTCATTCTTTTAATAGTTTTCTTAATAAATTTAAATATTTTTGTTGTTAGTTTTCGTTTAAACGTCTTCTGATTGGACTTAATAGAAAACCACATGCAAAATTCGTTTTATGACTGTCCCTCTGATAAATAATAATTAAATGTACACATTGACAAATAACTACAAATGGTATACTATATATACGTATTACAATATTTTATAAATATGTACATTAAAATAATAGACAAAAAAAGCTATCAAAGTTACATTTCCATGCATAAAATCTTAAGATTATGCTAATACATTAGATTTACATGTCATGAGCAAGCTAAACTAATCTTATAATCTTTACGCTTTGCAACCAAAGAATTCACATGTTTACTTCAACAGAGTTATCGTAGTATTGTTAGATTTAATTACTTGTCCAAATATTTGCATTAACTTGAGTTCTTGCCTACATGTTTGTATAAGTCAATTATTTCCATCGGGTCTAATTATAGATTTTTTGTATAGTAACCAAATTGGAAATTGTTAATTTACACAATAATTTGTGCACACGCTTAACACGTTTTTCATAATTAGTTATTTTAATTGTATAACTACTTCATAACTACTTCATAAATATAGTTATAATAATTGATATAATTTTAAATTATTAACAATATTGTCGATAGAATATATTTTAAATGATTTCAGTTTTATTATAGCATATTATTCCAATATATAAAATAAAAGATTACTTCAAAATTCCGTTAAATAGAGATAAAATAAGCGAAGTTTTCATTATAAAACCTATGTGTATAAGTTTGTATACTAAAATACGAAATTTAATGATCTATAAAAGCAAGAAATGTATATATTATATGAAAATCTGATCTCAAAACATAATATTATAACATACGTTAATTTTAGTTTTTATTGGTGATGATATTCATGTGATACATCCACTGATAAATTTATAATGTGATGAAGTATTTGAAAATTGTGAATATTAATTATTTTTATCGAAAGAAACCCAATTTCTTGGAGAAATGTTATATTTTACCCTAACTATACTCTTTGTAAACAATACTGCATTCTTCAGATTTCTTGTCAAAGTTATATGGACGTGAGTATTTTATATAAAAACATGTATATGTACACCTAAGCTATGTTCTTTTATAAAATAATATATTTGACACATACTGTACATATACAATATATTGATATAATAACAATGGAATAGTTTTATAAGAGCATTGATATGACACTTGACACAAATAAGTCCGTATAATTATATACGTCAATGATGGTATACTATAATTTTAAATATTTAGTTATACCATTAAAAATAACAGTATAGTAATGTTATTATTTGACCGGTTGAGAAATTATAAAATTATTTTAAAATCAATCTAACTTGATTAAAGGGTAATTCTTGCAGCTTTATCAATGTAAAGATGAATGGAATGTTATGAACAAAAGGTCAGAATTATAAAATAATGTTTAAGATTAGTAATTCATTATTATTAAGACAAAAATTATACTACATACGAGTATTGTTATTTACACTGTAGAAATATAGATATTTTAGTTAAATTACTATATAAATTTGTGGGATATTTAAATGTGTATTTCATTTTTTTTAATCTTGCCAATACATATATTTAAAATATATGACAGGTAATATTGCAATAAAATCACTGAGCAATTTTGACCATAATAATTTGAATATTTCTAGGTATTCATGTAAAAAATGTTTAATTATATGTAAACTTATGGAAGTTTAATGAGCTTATTTTATAAGTAATCAATTAATACATATAAGCAAAACTTATTTCTCTATAAATTCTAGTTTCTCGTGTAAATATTTTTCAAGAAAAATGAACCACTTATTTGGAAATTCGAATGCCGAACAAAATTCTAGCAATAAAACTAATTAAAATCAGTCTTGCGTAAATCTATTCTTGCTTTTATGATGATTTACCTTATTTTTAATTACAAAATTATCCTTTCAATTTTTAGTTTGCCTATTTGGCTTATTAAAAATTGTGCAATATACAAGGTCTGAAATTTAATTTAATTTACGAAAGAATTTCAATGATTTTTATATTTTTCCTCGGATTTATTCCAACAGCTATCAGTTAGATGTTCAAAGAATTTTTCTATTTAAACTGGTGTAAATTTTAGTTATTAAAACAATTCATATTAAAATCAAATTTATATTTTAACACAGAAATTTTGATATAAGTTAACTCTTTATTAATGTTTGTTCTTTTATAAATCAATATTAAAATTTGAAGATAAAAATAAGATTTTTAATATTGGAGTAAAGTAAAAATGTACAATTATAAAGAGTTTCTCTTCACATATAACTTTCATTCCCTACAAATATATTATATTTAGCTACATATAGCTTGTTGAAAAGAATACATGATAAGTAAAAAATAATCATCTTGTTATAAATATAACAGGAACACTACTTAGAAATAGGTACTATGTTTATTTTAATCGTTTACGTAAAAATATTAGTTTACATAAATTTCTTATTGCAGAAAAACAATTATATACATATACTTCTAATAGGCGTTTGTAAACAATTTAAATAAATATACAACGAGCGTAAAAAAATTGTTCTCATAATTCTAAACTTTAAGAAAGAATGAAAAGTCTTCTTACCGTGATCTACCCATGTGAGGTGAAAGGGCCTAACTTCTTTCGCATTGAAATTTAGTGATAAAAAATGATTGCGTTATATGTTGAAAGTTTTGAATTTAAAATCGAAGATAAATATAACTATTCACACTGAATAGTACTGTATTCGCATTCTTACATCCAAAAGTCTCAAATAAAAATAATAGTATTTCTAAATAATGCGTATAACTTCAGAAGTTATTTGGACGCTAATCTCAGCGCAAAAGAAAGAGAACAATTTTTTATACAAACTATTGAACAAAAACCCCTTTTAAAGCTATTATAGTTGTAGATCCCCACCTGGTTGACATCTTCCCTGTTTGTTACTATGGTTCCCGCTTAGTTACACATATAGCTGAAGGCACAGGGACAATACCAGCACAAATCTAAACTGCACCTCCTTCCAATAAAAATTCCCGGTTACTAAAAGTTAACTGGGGAATGTTCGAAAGATTCTCTAGATATTTGTACAGATTGTAGACTTCTCTATGCTCCTCCCAGTTAGCTTCTAACACAAACATCTGCTCATGAAGAGGCTACAGCTATGTGTTTTAAATATACATATGTACTCGGATTTGAAATATTTTTTATCCCGTGATTCTGCGCAAAGGGTGCTAAATCTCCCCGAGCTTATAAGGCTGTGCGTTTGGGGAACTCTATTTCTCGGGCATAAAAGTTATATATGGCAACCATGTAGATCATGTACCAATGTAAGCTTTTCAACTGCACTAAAGTCTGCTTTTTTTAAATAAAATTAATTATTGAAATAATATATAATAATATTGTATTTATATATATCGCAAAGTTAGATCGTAAAGATTTTTGTACACGTTAAATTTAGAAAAATTTGCAAATTACATTGGGTGCATTTACCTAAACCACTAGGAATTTTTACGCGATTGAATTTAACGGAGAATGTATTTCATAGTATAGCGATGTAAAATGTAATTTTAATATTGAATTGCGGTCATGTTCTACCCATTTTCTAGGGGATTGTTCTCTGATCTGAGAGATTTCACATCTTAATGCCTTTTATACTTATTCAAAAATGAATAAAGCTATAAATTAAGAAATACATAAACTAGACATTGATTAAACTAATGAATTAAATAATTTTGCAAATTAATGATATAGTTCAATTTGAACAAATTGTGTAATGCTTGTGTTTTAAATTGTTAACACTGTTTATAGGTTAATACGAGTATAACATATAACTTTTATAATTGGCATATAAATTGTAATTTCGATAAAAGTTAATGGTTTCATTTTTTAAATAATGTATATAATCAATAATTCACAAAATTAAATGTGTAGTTTTTTAATATTTTGTAATACATTTTAAAGATTTTTAATTCTTTCTTTTATATTTTAATCTAAATTTAGCATTATATCAGGAGAAATTATCAACATTATTATGTACATGACACAATTTCTAGAGTAAAGTATTTTTTATTATTTTGTCTCTAAATAATTTATTTCTGTCTGCGTAGGAGACAATTGGCCAATATGTATAGTTTAAAAATAATATGTAGGTATTCTATCTTAAGCGAGGGAGGGATAATGATATATAGTATTGCTCAGAATTATGTGGGAAACTAAAGACTGCCTAAATTATGAATAATATAAAAGCAATACAATGTACTCAGAGATGCGACATTCTAAGTCCTATATTCGTCCGTTCGTTGGGGATTCTTTTTCTTGTATGTACAGATATATATGCATGTATACAATATACTAGAAAATGATACAACACTGAAAAACTTGTGGGTCAAGTTCGTGTAGAACTACGTATATAGGAACCAAATGAATATAAGATTCAAGATCGATGAACAAAATCCCCAAGGACTTCCCAGTTACTGGACTGGCATAAGGATTAGTTTGTGGGAAGTGTAATATAAGTATGGCCATATAGTTAGTGGGACAAGTTGTCCTAAATTCTCTAAAAATTCACTAAAATTCACTGTCCTATATTTTGAAAGTTAAGTGGACATATATAGGACCTTTATGTAGATACACTTTTTACTCCAAATAAAAATATACATAAAATTAACCACAGCTATATATATTTTGTGTCGATATGCTTGTAGATATACACCTTCTTTGGCAATATAGCTGGTGACATATCAATCGAGTTATTGTGAACGCAATACCTAAATATTGTTAAAATAATAACTTGTTGAAATAATTAAGTTTAACATTAATATAATATAAACATTTGTAGGAAAATGAAAAACAAACCATTTAAATCAAATCTCTTACTGTTGAATATTTTCAGCTTTTACGAAAATCTTCTCACTTTATACCTATTAATTATACCTACACGTTTTCAACTAATTAAATTGTAGCAGCAAATTCAGTTTTTATTTTACTCTGTTTAAATTTATTCTTATGGTGTTTATCGGTCCTACTCATGCAGGCTTGTTTATCTATATTTTGTAAAAAATGTGTGATGTTATATTTTATACATAACATGTTTATTACTTTTACGAATTGTATCCAATATTTTCATTAACATGCACTCTCAAAACAGTACTATTGAAAAATATTTTTAATATGTAAAATGATCTCCAGAGACAACAGTTCACCAAATCACACTAATTAACTCAATTTATAATATATAAAGCATTAGATGGCAAATTCAAATTCAAATTCAAATTTGAAGATTTTCTTTTATCAATAATAATTTGAATATTTTATAGGTATATTTTACTACTTTTTTGGTATAGTATATCAATTACAACTTTTAACATTATACATTTATAATTTATGTAGATTGTTTTTAAGAAAAGTTTATCATCATATAGGATGATGTACAAGGAAATATTTGCAAAACGATTATTTTGACTTAAAAATATTTGGTTTAACACATTCACTTTTCATTGTGTATAAATTTAATATTTTTTATATTGTACTATTAGGTAGGTATATTACATTATTAATGAGGAGATGGAACAATGCTTGGAAAACAATTCTAAACAATACCACTCCACTATCCTCTTCAACCAAATACAAACAAAAATGCCCATCAATACTAGGAAGAAAATTAAAGTCCGGAATAAACTTGCTCGAACAAAACGCAAGAATAATGATTATTCTGAAACCAGAAAAGTATTAGCTCAACAAAAACGCGAAATCATAAAATTGATACAAATTGACAGATAGATATGTCGAACATCTCCAGAATTATAGAGAGAATTATATCGAACAAGATATCGGAATATCTATACACGAATAACATATTGACAGAATCAACTCATGGGTTCTTAAGATACCACATATGTGAAACAGCTCTAAATCATCATTTCGATATCACACCTACATCAATGGGCTATGGAAACAATGTGATAATTGCGGCTCTTGACATTTGACACGATTGACAGAAACCGTTTACAGGAAAAGTTGGAAAATCATATCGGTGAATGCAAAACTCAGGGAAACTACTGAAAGCGTACTTCCCTAATAGACAAATGCTCACCTTTATCCACGGAGAACGCAGCGATCCAGCGTTGTCCAATGTGGAGTCCTGTAGGGGTACTCTGTAATGGGACCACTATAATTGTTTGTCTTATAACTACTAGACTGTAGAGAATTCATATTCAGTGAAAATGAGGACCTGGCAATTGTATTACGGTACTACGATGAATGAGGCCTTACAACGATTTGACAAATATACTTTACACAACAAACTTTCTGTTCAACCGACTAAAACCCATCTTCTACGGTGTGGAACAAACCAACAGTGTGGAACAAACCAACCAGGACAAACAGAAGTCCGGCAGAGATACACATGAGTGGATAAATATTAATATATTCTAAATCTATAAATGTGCTTGGTGTCACAATTGACCCCGGTCTAACGTGGACACCTCACTGTAAAAAGGCTACCAGCAAAGCCTATTTTGCCCTGAAACAAATCAAAAGAGCGACAAAACTATTAGTAGCACCTCACTGTGAAAAGGCTGCAAGCAAAGTCTATGTTGCCCTGGCAGAAAACAAAAACTATTACTAGCGCCTCACTGTGAAAAGGCTGCAAGCACAGTCTATGTTGCCTTGGCAGAAAACAAAAACTAATACTAGCGCCTCACTGTGAAAAGGCTGCAAGCAAAGTCTATGTTGCCCTGGCAGAAAACAAAAACTAATACTAGCGCCTCACTGTGAAAAGGCTGCAAGCACAGTCTATGTTGCTCTGGCAGAAAACAAAAACTATTACTAGCGCCTCACTGTGAAAAGGCTGTAAGCACAGTCTATATTGCCCTGAAACAAATCAAAAGAGCAACAAAATTATTACCTATCGTATATGCAAGATACCAATATGTTGACAAAAGCACTAGCTCTCCCACACTTATCATACTGCCAAACACTACAAGGAGAAGCAAATGATGAGGCAAAAACTGTACAAAAATAGAGCTTACAACGCAGCACCAGAATATCGGTAAAAAAGTAAAGAAGCAGTAAGCCACACTCGGTATTGGAATGGAAGTTGCTGGAGGCAACCCACAATGAAGCACGAGGGAAATTTATGCTTAACATTTGGGAAACGAACACCCTCGCAACCTCCGACAATGTCTACTAGAAAATACAATTGGCGAAATATAAACTGCGAACAATACAATGATCACACGATCTGTTCAAGCTGGGAGGGTTGAAGGTATAGGAGATATGGCATTCAGAGTTTGGGGTCCTAAAAATTACAATAAACTTCTGAATACTCTATAATGTACATATATAATATATACATATATGTATATGAATCTATTGTATTATTTTGTACTTTTATGTTATTAATTATGTTATATAATGTACAAAATTATGTTTTACACATTGAACAATAAATGCTATACAATAATATAACATATAATATAATATAAAATCCTTATCTTCTTAAAAATAATTTTACATATATTTCAACGCATAAATTTAATATTCTAATAATTTGATTCACAGTTTGAAAATTAATAAATATTTTTAAAATATGCTATATTTAAATACTCATTTATAAAAAATAATTCATTCTCTATTAATATTAAATTTTCACCAATAAAAAGATTGTTTTTGTTGGGAAATCATTTTAAATTAAGGCAAGTTATATAATTCAAGAATACGTGTAAATAAATATGGAAACATTGAATTAAAAATAAAATTCTCATAATAATTATTTATTCTTTTAGAAATAATTTGACCTACAATTATAAATATTATTATTAATTTATCATTATGTTTTTAATGATATGTAAAACAAAAATTGCTTTGAGCCAAGTAAATTATTTATCAAAAGGGCCTTAATTACACATACATACTTATAAAATGACTTTGTACTAATGAAATTGTATTAATTTATATTTAAAAGACTATATATAATATAATCGCTTTCGAAAGTCTAAGGAAATTTACATAACTGACAAATTTAGTTGAAATATAATAGTTTTTTATATTTTCTTTACTATTCTTTAATAATAGATCTATAAATAAATATTCATATTTTCAATCCCATTTAATATTTAAAATTAGGTACTATTCAAATACAATTATTTTTTAAACACGATTTTTTGTAATGCATACACATATATACCTAGTGCATAGAATAAAGAATGTTTTTAGATACATAAATGGTAATGAATGTCGAATCATTAATACCTATTTACATTGTCATATAGGTAAAATCATTTTGACTTTTAACAGTACAAGAACGCAAACATAGACATTTTTGTAAATAAATAATAATTAGTAGTTCGTCTGTATTAGTGATAATTTCTTCATTTTGTCTATGCGTGGAAAAACAGTTTTCTATATTATTATCGTGGAATCTCTTTTGAAAGTAACAGAAAACTTTTGTTTTGAAAACAAATTGTAAAATGTAAGAAGGGTGTCCCTATATTCCGTCGAGACGGTACTCATTTGTGTAACAAAATTCAGCAAATAAATAGAATCTGCCACTGCTGCTATGCCTTTCTGAGATGCAGCTGCTGGAGGGACATTTGCTTTTTCCCGCCAATACAATGTGTATGCCTTGTCACGAACCGACTCGACTTGATTCTCTCTACTATTTTCTCAGTCTCGTCTCCTCTTTTTTTCAAACTTACTCGCGCGTTACTGGTGAGTGGTATATAAATGCAATGGTCTAGCCAACATCGACGATGCAAATAAACACACAATATCCTCCGGAAAAAATTGAGACTATTTCTGATGATGCTATAAGAACATTCGGTGGTGAAGAGCACTGCGTATAAAATTGCATGGGAAAGGAAGATAGAAGAGGGATGCAATATAGAATGTTGTATGGTGCAGTTTGTTTGATACGTTGTGGATCAGATTATATTTGACTTAGTTGGTCGCTTATTTCTCGAATTGGAAGCTAGTGGTCTACACCCCAACCTCTGATACATAAACAGCACCACAGATTATACTGGTTCTACAATGGCATATTTATATTACAAAAGTTCGCAGCTATATAAGAAGAAATAACAAAACAGTGTTCAGTATTGTCATGAGTTATTTCTTGAACTGTTATAGTACCTATACAGCAGAAAATCCATAATACATGTAGTTGGAAACTTGCAAATAATAATATATAGTATATTTGATTAAATTAATCAAAGTGTACAAAAATATTTGATTAAAACATTTAGAATGAAAATTGTATAAGTTTCGATGCGTAAGTGTATAAAAGAGTAATATATGATTGAATTAATAAAATATGTAAACTAATTGATTGATAAAATAACAAAAGGCAGACTGTAGATTAATCAAATTCTATTTAAAGTTTATAGAGCTGTTGTTATTATTATTTATTGTAATGTAATGTAACATACATTCATAATATTGCCCATATACAAAATACAAATGTTAAAATATACATAATGAGATATGTAATAATAATTCGAATTTGAAATTATTATTTATGAATATATAATAAATACAATAAAGTATTTCTAGCAAATTATTCAATAATATAGTCATTATATCAATTATTTAGAAAATGTTTGACAAATAAATTGTTATATTAGTCAATTATTCACAAAGCTTTTGCAAGGAATAAATATTAAAAATAAATATTTTTTATGGAAATTTGAATAGCTCGACATGTTATTTAAACGTTATATATATCTTAATTTGCATTATGTACACAAATATCACCAGAGAAAGTACTATAGAGCACAAGTATAAATATTTATTTGTTTAGTCCAAATTAAATTTCATCCAACATATCTTAAACTTTTAACCAGGTATTGCATTCCATGAATCAGAATATAAATATAGATTTGTATGTAGCATGTATGATACAAATATAAAGACATCAAAAATAATTACCATCAAATCTGTTCATCGTTCCATTCATATACATATAATATTAAAGCGATAGAGCCAATGACTTCAAAATTTCTATATACACCTCTTTTCTATCTGTCTTCGTCATTATTTCAATTTATTATTAGCTTTTATCAAATTTCATTTACCTATTTGTTGTCTTCTTATCTTCTTAACTCAGTGTTTACAATACGATCCTCGGTGTGCTCATCTCTCTTACAATCAGCTGATTTTCTCCCGTCTCCTCATTCCAATTCCAGGAGAAACCGGATCCAATAATTTTGAACCATGCAAGATTCCATGATTTCCTACTTTTTACTGCAAGTTTAACACAGAACTTCATACTCACAAACAAAGTGAGAAGCAAGAGGAGATCCCAAAGGATGCACTTAAAATTGGTGTTGATTTTTCGACATTGGAACAAATAAAATACTCATCGACTTATTCGAATCTTTCCATCCAGCTGCAGCAGTGTCTAGCCACGCACCCCCGGCAATGTACATATCTGTTCCAGACCCAAGCTTCTTCTGCGTCTAGATGTGTTTACCGATTCGCTATAAAAAGCAAATTCTCATCTTCAATATATCTGCCACAGTATAATTGTAGCTCGATTAAATGATTAAAAAAGAAAGTACCTATATATATTTATTTCTATGTGGATATCAATCAATCTATGTATTTGTGGAGTTCTTTTGTAATTGTATGCTCCTCACTTATACATACTATATCTATTAGTTATATACTTTTAAGCATTTAAAAAAGTTAATGCTCATTTTATCCTCAGGCATATAAATATATGTATATATGTGTATGTATATATCGAAAAAAAATTTTAAGAAAGCGTTCAACTGAAAAGTAATCAAAGTGAATATCTTCAATTGAATAAAAATCGATTTAATTCAACCGAATATGAATAGCTGAGTATATTAAAACATTTCTTCAAAGCATATTACTTTGTTATAAAAAATTAGAACAATTTTTTTTTTATAAGAATTAATTCTATAGATGAAGTATAATTATCCATTTTCTTTGTTGTAATTAGCTAATATTGAAGAATTTAAAAAATGTACTTGAGATATGGAATTAATACCTAAATAGAACAAGAAAATAATTTGGGGATTGTGGAATACTTGGCCGTAATTTTTTTTTCAGAAAATAAACGTCAAAAAAACAAAAAATAAATGTAATTAACAAGTAACCCCTATACACTATTACAAGCTGGCGGCCGTTTGCGCCCGCAACCACACCACGATTATCAAGCATCTCACTATCCTTTACGATAGTATTACAATATATAAAATTAATTACATTTATTTCATTTC
>JAYRBW010109857.1:0-18340 GCA_036023295.1 Invenusta paracnida
TACTATTATCACATGTTAACGTATTATCATATTAACTTATTAACATATTATCTTATTAACGTATTAACTATACTATTCTTACTATTATTAATTCTATCCTACACTTATTTTGTAACTATACTCGTACCTTACTTCCCATTATGGTACTTCACGCTTTTTTGTTTATAAATATACAATTATTATTATTATTTTATTATATACGATATTTGCTACATTTAGATGTCTAAATATCTGAAATTAGTTTTATAGATTTCATCAAATGCTTGTTGGCTACCGTTTACATACCTATAATAGCACTTGTATAAATGCATCCGATGTAAAATTTTATAAATGAAGCAATTATTATAGTACACATTTCCGTATATAAAATTATTTTTACAACATTTCAATTCTTGAAGAATTTCCGATATGTATTATATGTATATGTAATTCTGAAGAAATGAATGATTATAAATGTGTATGGCATTTATTTAATTTATATTTGAAAGGTTAGGTAAATGAGATATATTTAGTATAGAGATAAATATATAAATAAATAATACAAAAACAAAATTAACATTTATGTAAAATATTATAGGGCGCATATTAAATGTTTAAGAAAATAGTCAAAACAAAAATTATTATGTTACTAAAAATAAATAAAATATTTACATTTTACTGTGTACATACATACACAAAACAAAGCACAAATAAATGAAAGCAAAATCACAGCTTAGAATTATTCAGTATTAACGATTTTGAAAGGGCTTCTGCCGCCCACCTTCCGGTCAGATAGGCTCCCTGCAAGTAGCCATGGTATTCAAGCATGGTGCCATCACCGGCGAAGTGTAAAGGACCACAATTCTTGGACATCCAGTCAATAATGGTCGGAGTGAGAGGTGCATGGGCGCAGGCAAACGAGCCCCGAGAAAGTGGGTCGTCTATCAGTGAGACAAAGCGGACCTCTAAGGGCGGTAGAAACGTCAAGGGATACATTCCTCGGATAACTTGACTGACCTCATTGACCAACTCCGAGTGATTCATCTTATTTACACGCTCAGCCTCGGATCCCACAACATGAGCTATGAGAATGGGAGTTCCGGGTGGACAAAGGCCACAGCTGGCCGCATTCTGCCAGACAGTGAGTCGACTAGGCTGGTCACTCGCGTAGAGAATGTAATCCTTGGGCTCCCAAAATGTCGCCGGGAAACGGACGAATATTCGTGCGTAATCGTTGCTTCGTAGCTGGCTCAGGCTTGCTAGTTTCTTTGACGGAAGCTGGGGATGAAAGGTGACATCACCCGAGACGAGGACACTATTGGGAAATGTAATAATGGCGTAGTCAGCGGTGTATACGGCGCCTGTCTCGGTGATGACCAAAACTCCTTTTCCGCAATTTGTTTCTCTCCACTCGATAGACCTGACCACTTGATTGAACCGTAGTCGAGAATCTTTGTCTGTCAGAAACTCATTTTTCATCGAGTTGACCAGACGTGTGAATCCATCTGGCGACACCATAAGGAAGTCGTTGTTCTTCGAGTCACCTTCGAAAGTTTTTTCCGACAAGAAGTCGCCAAGCATTGAGTAGTGTTCTGCCGGCAGACCGTAATGAAAGTCGAACCAGAACGAGTCGAGCGTTTTCTCGACGGTATTTCGTGGGATCCAGCCATGTGCCAGCCACTTTTCTCGGCATGTTTGGTCTTCGGTTGGCGTGTTCGCTTCTAAATCACTGAACACTGTCTCTGACACTTCCGTAATCTTCTGGAAAGGTTCTTCAACAAGATCAGTTAAATCTTCTCCAAAACTGGAGCGCATTGCTAAGCTTTTATATTCACTTGAACGAAGTTGGAGTTCGCATTTGTGGGCCACTTTTGTGAGAGGGTTGTTCAATTTCCCATGCAGCCAGGCGGGTCCAGCGGCAAATTGGTAACCTGAAGGAAACAAATAATATTTACTTTCACGATCACTATTTTTATACAATTTATTAGCGCGCATGTTCATTCTTAAATAATGAAAGCTTAAATGTTGCAATGAAATATTTTTAATATAGAAATTTTTTACACAATAGATGTGATAAGAATTTGACAAGTGAGTATAGAATAGGTACTTATTTAAAAAACATGCTTAATGTGGCTCTTAAATTTGAAATATAAATATTTTGTGTAACCAACTTTACATTGTCATACGGGCTTCAGATTCGAGAAGATATACATTCACCCATTTATATAGGTTTATAGATTAACACATTTGTACAGCTTTGGTTTAAGAAAGTGTATTCTTTTAATATATTTGTTATTGTATAAATGCTCCAACAAATTATTGAATGGATTTTCACGCCTAAAACTTTAAACCTGGAGTGCACAATGTAATACATTCAGTCTTATGTTCTTTGAAAATAGAATTACCTACTTACTGGTTCTAATTGTTTTAGTAGTTTATTTCGAAAATATTTATATATATATTTGACAAATATATTGTTACACAAAACCAATTACAGTTCTTGGAATTTCAGTTTGAGATAAAAGTTAAAGTCACTTTTGTCTTTAGTTTAGTTGACTACGTGTTTCCTACTTACCACCGAAGTTGACGCTGTATATCCGGCCTCCAATTCTATCTCGGCCTTCAAGAATTATAAAATCAGTCACTCCAAGTTCTGTAAGTCTTTGACCTGCGGCAATCCCAGCCATTCCAGCTCCCAAAATGAGAACACTTGCTGAATTTGTACCATTGGATGATGTTCCCCCATTGTTAAACATCTTGTTTGTGAAATTAAAGCGGAAATGCAATGTAAAAAATTAAATGATCAAAAAAAAAATAGAATAATAATGGCTGGATGATTTTATAAGAGAACTAAATTGTCAATAATATTGAAAATTTTATTCTGATAAAATGAAACTTGGATAAAAACATCCAATAAGTATTTTTTAGTTATAATTTTTTTTAATAATGTGCTAGTATTGTCTTTCAATATGATATTAAAATAGACTATACAAAGTTCATTAATGCACATTCCCCTAACTTGAAACCGTTTTAGGGGTAACTAGGAGATAAAGATATATCTAATAGAGTTTATGTTCCTGTTAAAATGTTTTATCTTAAATCAGGGGCCATAATGAGTAGTGGAGGATTTAAATAATTGCCCCCCTTTCCCAACACTCCCGCGATATATCAGATTTTTAAGTGTCCTCCCAAGAATTCTAAACGTGTCCTCTTTCGTATAGGGACTTTTAATTAACAACATTTAAAATATGAAGAATAAATCTACAGTTTATTTTTTATTGTCTTTAGCATAACCACATTCAGCAAAGTGTAAATTTTTAAAAAGCCCATTTATTGTTAAAGTAGCTAAAACATGTTTAAAGATTAATAATGTTGGAATATTGTTTATATTCTCTTATACTAATGTTTATTCATAAATAAATATAATAATAATAGTTCATTTCATTTGGAGTATAATTATAATGCGTTTTATTATTATAAATAAATACATACTACAAAGAGGCTTTAATAAGTTTTCAGACTTGATATAAAACAATACCCAACACATATAATCTACGCATTTTTATAAACAATAGACCCATCTAAATTATTGGTTAAAATTTCAATTTGATATATTTATAATTCAAATTTAGAAAATGTAAATAAAATGTTGCTAGAAACATGGCAGAAAGGGTAAATATCATCCCAAAATTAAAAAATATAATTTTATTCAAAAAGAGATTTAATCATATCTAAATTTCTGGCGACTACTAAGATAATACTTAAGGATGGATTTAAAAATTATCCATTACATTTTAAATATTTTTGTGTAAATTATTAAGGAATTTATGGATATATTAAATTAAGGTGTTCACCAATATCTTAGATGTTTCTTTTGTTCATAAAAATACATAGATTGGGTGTGGAGGACACAGCTTTGATATTCAGTCAAAGTATATATTGAAGCCCCCTCATATATATGTAGTATAATTAAAAAAAAATCAAGAGTCTCTTTTAAGATAAAATTGATCTAATTAAAGAGATTATGTCAAAATTCTCACTATATTTGGCAATAGACATCCCAGAAACATGTTATAATTATTAATCTATTAATTTAATAAGCTTTAGTTATAGCTATTTTGAATGTGCCCTTTATAAAATCCTGGATCTGTCAGTGAAGGTAATAACTGTCATATATCAACATGGAAATATTATTGAATTAAAATATATCTAAATTAATAAATAATATCTTAATTAATAAATATTATCTTAATTAATAAAAATTCCTTATAACTAAATAATGTATTATTTTTTAAATATAAGTTATATGTAACAGTTAATGAAATGATTATTTTTTAATCAGTGACCTATAAGTTTATTTTAATAGAATAATGTTTGATATTATCAGCAATGTTACAGTAACAAAATGGGCTTCATGACAATAAATATTTCCTTTTTAATGGTTCTTGGTATTATAAAATTAGGGTAATGCTGAAGTAAATGTGTGCAGAATTACCTTCTGTACTGTGTGGTTTACTTCTTACCCTTTTAAATATAATGTCTATTTTAATCAGTATTAGTATTTAATAATAAAATTATGATATAAAGATAAACTAATGTATTTTATACTATACTTCTGGCTAAGTCCTGGTAAAAATCACGAAAGAGATAATTTTTATGTGTCATGCTTATTTAAATAGGCAGTATGTTTAAAAAAACTATTTGTGGTGTTTCTAATTGAGAATATTGTGATGTACTTCATCTGTAAATTTTAGTTCATTACTGCAAATAATAAAAATATGTAGTACCTTTTTAGCACTACAAAATAAACAGAAAATGTATGTCGCTGTATTAAATGAGATTTTGGATATAAAACAAATGTATATTACTAAGCTAAAAAACGATTTCTGTATACAATGGTTAAAGCTATTTTATTTCTACAAACTGTTTATAATCAGTGTATATCGAACGTGTAATCCATAGACCCATTGTTATTGGTTTTATATACTAAAAATTTTACAATGTACTGTGTTGCCAATTACATACATTTTAACTCATTATTTTTAAAAACAAATTTTGATTGGTTCAATTTGAAATAATATTTTGGTTATTGATTTTTGACAATAATATAACCATACATATAATAGAAATTCATTTTATGTGACTTATATTCTGTGATTTCTGATTGATTATGTGCATTGCTTTGTGATTAATATGTATTACTCATATTTTGTTGCTTATATAGAAACATTACTCTATTGAAATAATAAATATAGCATATATGGTTTATGTACCTATATATAGTAACAATGAAATATATAACAATAAAATAATATATCAATTCATATAATAATATTTTCTTAAAGTGAAAGGATGATTGAAATATATAACATATAATTTATGCATACACTATGTTCTGAATGATATTTATAAACAAATAGTTTCCATATGACTAAAAAATTGATTTCAATGTTGTTTGATAGGCATTTAAAAGTTATGTCAAATTTCACAATCATTTAGACATTATCCTTTGTAAATACATAAAAAAATGAATACAACATCAAACTACACCCTATTCCTGAATGACCCTTATAGAAACATAGGAAAAACATTTTAATGTACTGCATATGAATATTTTTTTATTGCACTAATACTTATAAAACAAAACATACCATTTTAAACCATATCAAACCTTTATGAAACAAATAATATAGCTTTTATTTATAACTTTACTCATGCACAACCATCTATTAATAAGAAAGTATATCAATTTTGTGCCTTCAAAATATATAAAATATGGCTTATTTCTTATATAAATTTATTTATACATTCTATATATTCAATAATAAAATAAATGTCTACAATAAGTGACATATAATAAAAAATTGCTCAATTTATGATAAAGTAAAAAGTAATAGGTCATTATATTGACTTAAACTGGCATAAAAAAACTGATTTAAAAAAAATATTTTTTCAAGATTAAAAATTTAAAAGTACTAACACATTGAATTTTATTTAACTAATTAATATGATAAAAACCACTAAATGCATAATTTAATTAATAATTATGAATATTTTCATAGTGCCATGATCTCATTTATTGTAAAAAAATTTAAAGTGTAAAATATTGTCTAATGCATGAATATTAGTTAATCTAAAAATGTGTTATTTGATTCATTGTAAAATAGTTTTTTTAATTTTGATCCATTTTGAAGACTTAGCCTTCTACTGTCAGTTAATAATTCATTAGCTAATAATGTTATATTACAATTTCATTAATTATATTTAGTCTTTGAGTTCTAATAGGTCTTTTAAATTATAAACTAATATTATTAATACTTTATATGCTGTTGTGGAAAAAAATCTTATATTTATAAAAATGTAGATTTTTATATTTTTATTAAAGTAGAGGAAAGCAACTAGTAACCAGACCTATATTTCTGGGGAGTCAGAATTTAGGAGTTGCCAGGAGAAATCAGGAGTTGTATAAAAGTCTTTGGTGTGGCACATTTTTAAAACCTACTTTTAATTCAAAATAAATAAAACTGTTTTCAGTCAATAAATTATAATTTCAATAAACATAATTATATAAGAATCAAATAATAATACATGATACAGTAGGTACAGAAATTAAGGTACTATTCAGTCAATGAACACTAATTTCAATAACCATTCTTAACCATGTATGAGAAGAGATATAGTCTACTATTAGAAAAATACCAGAAATAAAAACAAGTTAAAGTTCAAATAATGCATAAAATAATAAATGTTGTAAATGAACCAAAAAACAGCTAATAGAGTGCAAAATGAAATAGAAAAACTTAATATAATAATAGCAGAACTGTTTGTTAAATTAACATTGTTGCAGAAACCTAGGTAGTATTCTTTAAATAAACACTAATTTAAATAACCATTATGGAATTTGTACAATATAGTATAATTATACCACTTACAAAAACTACAGTATAGGAAAAATATGTGTAAACGACATTATTATCTCCCGATTATTAGTAAATTATGTCAACACTTTAAGTTTCCTATTTTCAAACAGTTTTTTAAGGGGCAGCACTTTTTTGTATCAAAAATTAGGGGAGGTATTTACCTCCTCTCGTCTTCATGCAGCTACGGCCCTGGAAAGTATAGGAAACCACGCTTTCATAGCATTTATCTATGTCATTAGTACACTTGTAAGATTTTGCTTACATTTTATAAGAAATCGGTTCTTACAATTTAACATCTTATATTAACGCTTATTTACAAAGTTCATGAAATTTTGTTTAATTAAAAAAGTTAAACAAACCCACAAAACTTTAAAAATGGTGTTGATATTTATAAATATATTTTAATGAAAATGTTTAATTATTTTATAAATTGAATATATTACAAATATTTTTATATTAAATCTGATATATCCCAGTCTTAGAGTAGACATAGATTACAATTAAACTTTAAAACAAATGTAGATTTCAATTTCATTTAATGAAATAGTTCATGGGACTGTCTACTTAAATAAATACATAAATGTGTCTATGAGAGTAGATGGTTTCACATATCCGAAAAATTATAAGACTGAAGTTTAAAAAGTCTCGGATACAGCACAAGGCTAAAATAACTTTAAACCATCGTCCGAAGACGTCCATCACTATACTAGTATAGTGATATTTTTTTTTAAATGCAACTAATGTGATGTTATATCAAACGTTTACAAAACAAAAACGAGTACGACATTTATGGCGGACGAATGGGGTAAAAACGAAAATCATTAAAAAACGTACATATTTCTTTATATG
Source organism: Invenusta paracnida (assembly GCA_036023295.1). Taxonomy (NCBI): domain Eukaryota; kingdom Metazoa; phylum Platyhelminthes; order Proseriata; family Coelogynoporidae; genus Invenusta; species Invenusta paracnida. The sequence goes on from JAYRBW010109857.1 coordinate 7,749, forward strand.
TTGTAGGTACATATATAATCAGTAATAAGTGTTGATAATCTCCAATAACACATAAAAATAGGAACAACACTGGATATTCTATAATATGTATAAATAAACGTGAATATGTCAACATAATCATATTTATGTAGAGATAATCAAGAATATCAACTGTTTTTTATGATTATATCTACATAAATCAAAATATTAACATGTATCTATATTAGAGAATATCCAGTGTTTTTCCTATTTTTCTGTTGTTATTGGAAATTATCAACACTTATTACTGATTATGTACAACATATAAAGGAATATGTACGTTGTGTTAATGATTTTCGTTTTGACCCCCTTCGTCCACCATAGACATTGTCATTTCACCATTTTATGGTTCACTAAAATAGACTATATACCTAACCTACTTATAGTCAATGAGTGTATGTGGCCGTCGTATCCAGAATAATTATACTTCGCAATTCATTGTCACAATTTTACTTTAAAAATCGTTACTGGATACCGAGCAGACATTACCTAGTTTAAGGGTGCGAAAACCGTCCTCCTTCGAGGAGCTTCTCCAACTTGAAAATAATTATATGAAATATGAAACAACATTAAGAAAAAACGATAAATAAAGTTAATGCGGAGTTTAAATCCAGCTAATATTGCTGTATCAAGAAAAAGTGTTTTATTTTTATTTATTTAAAAATCATTGGAGGACCTCTTTAAGGACGGTTTATAAGGACGAAAACCTTTGTAAGGACAGTTTTTGCTTACACCCTTAGACTATACCAAGACTACTAACCTTACCTTTTAGATATAGGATGATACAATTACTAAGTTTATCAGACTAAGTTTATCAAATTAGTATTTACATCTACAACACAAATTTTTTCGAAGTCTGTAATTTTTCCTCCTATACTGCTTAGTACTTCTAATGAGTAAGCATAGTGATCTTTAGCCATGTGGCTACGCATGATTATTGCTCCATTACTGCTGACGTTCGTTGATCTAACATCGTCCCGACCAAATCTATTTTGAATACATCGATCGACATGCTAATACCTTTCAACTGCGCGCAGAGGCCAATATTTACATACGAATAAAATGTTACGTTCTATACTTTATTTAGAAAAATTCTACAAAAATGAAAAATATACTCCTCATCCATTAAAGATTTATGAAAAGTCATTGAAAGAATTATTTTTGAACTTTTACTTTTCTTGGACCAACCACTACTGAGGACATGTCAACTGACTCAATAAACTTCACCTATGACTACATACCACCCTAAATAGTATATTACCAAATGTAGGTCGATGTAAGAGACGGATTAAATTGTCGCCGTTGAAGCTTGTTTGTCATGGTAAAATTTGTTTAACGATAACTAATTATCGTAAAGACTGTCGTTACCTGTTGTAAAAACCCAGCTTTATTGGTTATTTTTCGTATAATAACAAGCATAAATGCATTATAATTACACATATAGGAAAGGCCTTTAATAATGTTTTATGAAATCGTTAAATAAAAGCGATTTATTTTAGTTCAAATTTTGTTTAATCAATACTAATTAATATACAGATCGATCTTTGAATTTGAGTCTCATTTTCGATTAACCGGTAAATATGTTATATTTTCTAAATTATTTTTTCTAAGATTTAACAAGTACCGTGAAACACAAGTTATTAGTGCGTAATATTATTCTGTGAATAAATAATCAATTAATATACATAAGAAAAGACATAAGGCAATATTTCCTTACAAAAACTAAATGTCATTGATATATATAATATATTTGTTGAGCTTTGCAAATATTCCAAACAAAGAAGTTTAGCTTTGATCTAAATAGATTTAAGAATGAATAATATCTGAAATTTTAGATGACCATTTGTTTGAATTAAATTTAACTGTTTTTTTATTTTTTTATTTATGTAATTTAGAACTCAATAATTGCATTGAAATTACTTATTCCTTAAATTATCCTTTAATGTAATTTGCTACAAGACGATTTCGATGTTAAGTTAATTACATTTATGGCTGTATAATTCACTGGGATACATTATTATCTTTTCAGCAAATGTTCATGTGAAGACAAATTCAAACCTCGTCAAAGCTCTAATTAAAGCGCTTGTTGATTTCGAATTAATGGTATGTTGGGTTTACTTTCATTTAAAATATCAAACAAAGATTTGTATTTAACCTAATCAACATGTATAAGGATGTATCTACTGGTTAACACAAAACAAATATTTGCGAAAATAGGAACAAATGAGAACCCCGTATATCCTTGAATGGGGACTGTACTTTGTACTAATTTCAGCTCTTTGTATATACATATATTTAATCATAATAAGAATATCTTTATTTTTTACCTATATATAGTTGATGTAACTGTTATAGTATTGTATAACTTACAGTGTTGTATAAAAATAATATACAATATATAAAAAATATCAGAGACTAATATAACACTACTGTTTAAAGCATTCCCTGCAAAATATATTATTACAATTATATTTTATTTTATACATTTATTACAAGTAATGAAGTCATTTCAGAAGTGCCAGACGCTGCACTGATAGTATTGTCAAACTAGTGGATAGTTGCAGTCTAGCTTTAGATTAATTATATATAAAATATTATTTGAACATAATACAACTCACATCAATTATTTAAACATTTGGTCTATACGCTTTAAAAAGATTTAATTAAATGTACATTTCAATATACCAATTATTAATTATATAGTTAATATATGTTAATTATTATTAATTTCTCTTTTTCCTATTCATATATTTCAGACCCAATAGCACCTACTAAACTTTAATAAATTTTCATGAAGTATTTTACATTTATTATTGTTCTTTAGATAAGAAAAATGTTAGTTCTGCCTACCAACCGTTACTATCACTTTCAATTTGCATAATATTTTTAAGCTATTTTTTTAGTATCTCAAGTATTTGGGCAACTATTAAAAAACGAATTTCAGTGCTACAATTTCCACACAATCTTATGCTTAATGTTTAAATAATATCTCCATAAAATATTCGTCCACATAATATGTTTCGGAAACCTACTAACTGTCAGTTTTAAAAATATAAAATAAAAAATCTTCCTCCAACTTTGATTGTCTGATTTCTTAATTCCGATTGTAGGCACACAATGTATGAGCTATATTTGGCGCTAATCCTACGTCGTGTGCAGAGTTATATTGATTTGTTTCAGTATTGTTTTGTGTTTCTCATACTCTCTTAACTAAGCGCAATCATTTTTCGGATAAAGGTTTATCATTTAGATATCAGATATATGTTCAGATATCAGATATCAGATATTTGTCCCGCATATCTAGGTATGAGCTGCTTGCTTGTTAGTCAGATAAACGTATTGTGATTCCTCCTCTTATAGGATATGGCTTCGCTCCCTTCTAGAAAATAGTTGGGTGTAAGATGAGGAAGATCGGAAAATAGATAGGAGTAGGAATTGTCCACAATCACATCACGAGGGTCATTGAAAATAATCAAGAATTGGGCATTAAAAGATTGTGTACGCATTTCTTTATCTGCACATAAACATATTTTGTGTCAACATTATTGCAAGCATGGTAGATGATGGACAATTCAGGTTGAACATTTAAGTTCTACTGTGGAGAATTATATTTCTTCGATTAAGTCATTAATAACGATGACAATAAACAGTTTTATGTGAAGTTTGTTTCGGCTGCAGTAAGAACACTGTCATACACAGTTATCTGAATATTAAGTCAACCGATGTTTGTATTGCGGCCCACTGAACCAGTGAATGCTTAAAAGTTCCATATTAAATAGTTTGTCAAAATTACGAAGTAGATTTCCAACAAAGAAAGAAACCGATAAATTATGACGTAAGCGCAAATTCATCTTTCTTGTTATACATATAATGACAAGTATATAAATTGATCCTTTCATGTTTATAAACCTGAGGACGCATGTATGCAAGATCATAATCGATGTTTGATTTAAGTACTTGTAATGAAGATACTTTTGATATTCACTTTAAAAATGTACCTAACATGATAAAAAAACAATATTAATTCAAAAATAAAATCTCCTTAATTCTTTGAAAATCTTCATGTTGAATCTGGAGGTAATTTCGTAAAGGTAAATAGAATTTAAGATAATTTCCTCGACATTATAGGAGCTAAAGAAATAAACGAGAGTATCTTTCCGTTACTATGTCTGAGAAATCATGTGCTGCGATACATGATACAAAGAAATGTCTTATATATATTATGGTTATGTATTTCATTCGATGACAATTTATGTAAAAAAACATCGTTTATACTTCTAGTTAATAGTAAATTCCTTAGTATTATTTATATTAGAAAGTATACCACGGAGATAGAACACATTTGTTAGACATTTATCTATTATAGTTATATAAGTGTATAATTGAGAATTACGTAATATCACTGTGATTCTCAATTATAACACTTATATATAGAATTACGTAATGTCACTGTGATTCTCAATTATACACTTATATAACCGCTTGTATTTAGAAATTCGTTTTATTGCTTACATTTCTGATGACTTGCCAAGAAACTATAATAGTTAAATGTCTAACAAATGTGTTCTATCTCCGTGATATTTATATGTTTATAAAACTTTTATCAATCATTTAGGAATTAATTTAGAGAAAACTTTTCGAAATCATTTTAGGAGTCATTTAGGAATTTTGGGAAATCTTAGGAAGCCTCTACTGAATAGAGTTAAGGGAACAATGATCTAACTTTTAAGGTATCGTTTAGTAGTTTAAGAGTATTTTAGAAAGCATTTAGGAACATTTATGAGATGTATGGGTGGAGTGGCGGGGGGGGGGGTAGATAACTAATAAGTCGTGATTTAGAAGCACACCCCGTAATACTACTAACTTGAATATACACGAATATACACAAAATTTTTCAGCTTATTCAGTAATATTCAATATATTTAGGCAATATAATTATTTCAGTGTGTAATTTTACAATGTATTATATTTTCCAACATTGTTCTTCCCTTATTTTTCCCACTACCTTAAAAGTGTAATGTTATAAACAATACATTTGATGCTACAATTTTAATTTTTTTGTAATGACCTCATTAAATGAGTGTTTGATTATAGAGAACAAAATATTGAACAAAACTATGTACACATTCCGAAATTTAATATATTTTTAAACAAAATCTTCTTGATTGCAATATGTGTTTTCAGTTATATTTATAGTAAAACTTGTAAATATGTATATTAAAAAATAATCTTTATGAAATTTATTAAAACCATGAGAAAAGTTAACATTTGAACAATTAATTAGGTACTATCCTATATATAATAAATAATTTTCTGAAAAAATATATGAAAGAAAGCAAGAAAAATAAAATGCCCTTTTCATACTAGCTTCTACACATTTTTTATGTCATACTTAAGTTTAAACAATAGTTTCTTCTATCATTCAAAATAATTTTGTGTGATAAAAACCTTAATAACTTCTTAAACAGAAGTATTTGTTCATACAAACTCTGGGTATTTCTCATAAATTTTAAACATTCTATTTCATTTTGTAGCTTGTTAAACATGATGAATTTAATCTTGGGATCACAAACCCTCCTCGTTATATTAGTTCTCCCATTATATCCATCTCGCAATATTCGAGGTTGTTATTAGGAAAACATGTAAAGATACTTTGATGAGATCCAACTAATTCCTCGACATATCCGAACTCGTTATAATGTATAGTGTAACAGGAAAAGTATTCAACAATAAAATTGTCATTTATTATTAGCCAAAAATAGCAAAAAGCTTGTTAATACATATAAATACATAAAACAATTTGAAATAACTGTAGAGTGTCTGACAGGAGATAACATTATCTTTTATTGTAAATTTTTTCTATATTTTAAAAAGTTAATGTACATAACTAATCTTTTATGGGTATCAATTTATTTATCTACTAGATTTTATGTAAATAACATAAACGGTTTATCATGGTAAAAATAGTTTAGTTGTAACATTTTAAAAATTAATTAACTTCAATGTGACATAATATTAGGAGCAAACACACTTGAGACTTATTTCAATTCTTTAATAATATGATCTAGCTAACCCACGTTTGCCATTTTGCCTATTATTAACATATATTTAGAACATTATTGTTGCCAAAATGTATATCCATATATATGTATGTCCTATTTTCAGATATAAAAAGTAGTAGATATATTCACGATATTAATAATCTTATTATTATATTGATTCTGTATGCGTAACATGCTCGAACAATCTAATAGAACTTAAATAGATGAATAAAATAAAATTTAATGTATATCTGAGATCTAAATGATGATATTTCTTGTTGAACAAATTAATGTTGGGTGAAAAGCATATAACGTGAGTAGTACAATAAAGTAAGAAAGTATAGAATTAATAAACACGTTAAATAATTCTATACCTTCTTACTTTATTGTACTACTATGTTAAGAATACCAACCGTACTCTCGGTCAATAATTAGAATTGTTTTAGAAATTATAAAATGTTATACAGAGTACTGAGTTTTTAACTTTAAGTAAAGTAAAGTACCAATATAAATTTTCAAAATATAGCTAATCTATGTCATGCAAAATTATATTAAATTTTATACTCAAATTTATTATGCAAATATTATAATTTCCTACTTACTATTTTTACTACTTATATACGTCTTGAGAAGTAGTTAGATATTAAAAATTATAATAAGTACTCTCATTACATTTTTTGTTTACATCACAATATTAGTCATTCTTTTAAAATCGAATTTATTAATTAAAGTGTGAGTCAGTAAAACAGATTACTTAGTAAAACAAATTTAATGAGAGAAAATCCACTTATACATATATAGTTATATAAGTACTACATATGTATATAGTTTTAATTGCCATGAATTGTAGTCAAGTGATTTATGTTACAGATATACCCCGATGCAGGCCACACTTTTTGGGACAAAGACAAGCAACACATGTATGATCTTATGACAAAATTTTTTTACAAGTGCATGAGAAGAGAAGGATGAAGTTACTTGTCGCATTCGGACTATCAAATTTCAAAGAAAACTCATTGAATAAAGCTAAAATAATATGGACCGTTCAATAATTTTTTTGTGTTAACTAAAAAAATACATTTGTGGTACCTTTGCCTTACACTATGATTTAGAACTGTTGCTTTTTAAATATGGAAAATATACAAATACTTTCTGTTAATGTTTACTTGTTCTTATAAAAGGGAATCAGTAAAAAATTATATTTAAATCTTCTGAGCATACTAGCTGAAAGACACCTACATACATCTATTAGCGTCACCATGGGCGACTGTAATACAAATACGCTGCATTAATAATTAGATTAAAGAGTTCGTTAGAATAATATTCTTAGGGCTTCATCGAATAATTATCCTACCTATTCCATCTTCATATTTCAATCCTGAGCTCTTTTTGACGAAGGTAGTTTTGAAACACTATCTTCTTCCCCGAATTGAAACTTTGAAACGTCCCACAAAAACAAATTTGGTATTTTTGCGTGTAGTTTAAGACTTTCTTCAAAATGATATTTATGCAACTTCACTTTTGATTACATTTAATGAATATTTTTTTACATATTTTCAAAGTTTGGGAACCGAAATTCCACTGGAATAATTAAAACGAAGTAGACAACAAAACTAAGCTTCATATTTCGAAGAACAATTTTGAAGTTACCATTTTCGATATTTCATAGATACCTATTATATAATAAAAATCAATTTATAATAAATAATTAAGTTATTTACATAGATTAAATAGCAGAACACATCATTACTCTATGGTTATTCACTATTTAAGTATTAAATAAAATTGAAACAAACACGAAAACAGCCAAAAAACGAGCTTCTTAAAAGCAAAAAAAGGTGATATTGATTATATGTAGTAAAGCCATGTAAAAAAATGATTAAAAAGGCACCAAGTTTGTCACATTGTTTGCTATTCAAAATGCATAAACATGATCATAGAGTAACATATGTATTTCTAAACTGGAAAATTCATAAAAATGGGAAAATAAAAAATTCATGGTAATGATACAAATTGTTTGGTTTTTATTATTTTACATTAATTGGATTATTATGTAACAACTAACTTCGTATCATCAATATCATTTTAACTTTAACTAATTTTGTAGATTTTAGTATAAACGCTTAAATATGAATGTGGAACACATTTTAAACATCTCTAAAATGATATGTAATATGTTACGTTATATTATGTGCTATGTTGAATGAAATGGATGCACTGTTTGGCATCTCTGGTGTTTCTGGGGGCTTTTAACTATAGAGCCATATTCACTGGCGCGGACCCCATCCCGGACCCCACTGGCGCGGACCCCATCCATCGCTGGATCCAAGATTGACAAACACAAGAACAAAATTTTTCAGAGTAAATTTTATTCCAAAGCTAAGAATTGTTATGAATTTTTAAGGAGTTGGCAAGATTGTAAATAATGTTTTATTTAATATATATAATAATATGGCTTTAATATAGCGAATACTGCAACATATAATTTTTAGTGCATTTTTATATCAATTTAATCAATGATTGAAAAACGAATCTTCAATGTACGTCCTATTGTTTTAATATTTCGTCTTCAATTTCAAATCTTGAATTTTTTATTGCAACGCTGTTGTTTTGTGTTTTTAAAACACCTTTATTGTGAGTTGATAAAGATTACAATTTATAATATTAAGATAATTATATGTATCTATATTAATGCAATAATTGATAGTCAAATTATTTTAAAATGCTGATATATATTAAAAAATCTTGCCTGACTAAATATGATTGCTTTAGCCATGCTATAAGAATTTTAGGAACCTACAGAATTCAAAATTTTTTTAAACTTTGTTTATTTACAGTTTTGCTAACAAAACGCACACAAATTTGCGATGTTTAACACGTTTCAGTAGCAAACGAAACGTGTCTAACACGAGATGACAAGTCATGATTAAATTTATTCTATACATTTAATATAGAATATTAGAATATTAGAAATAAAACTAATGAAATCCAATTATTCAACGAAGAAACAGATAACTAATTCAATTGATATATGACAACTTTATCTTATGGCTGACAACGCACATTGCATTTCTTATCTAAGAATCTACTCTAATAGTAGCGATAATTCATTATCGCTATGGCACAACCACCATTTAGGGTGTCGCCGGTGGTTGAACCGTCCGAGTATATGATGTAGTTATGTGTCGTGACAAATGCTAGGGACCCTTTGAGAAGGGTATCTGAGTCGGTTGCCTTTCCAGAATTTCTAAGGAGGTTTGTTGACACTGACCAGTTTACGTTTGGATGCCAGGTTTAGGGAGCTTTAGTGTGCATCGAGAGGATTGCCTTAGAAAATTGTTAATGTAAGGCTCAGTTGCTTCTATTCCGCATTGGCTTTCTCCTTCCAACTGGATTTAGTTTTGAGTCAGTGATGAGTGTGGCTGCTGGTAGTGCGTTTCCTCGGATTGATGTCTCTGTTATTTTTCAAAGGATAGCGGTGTGTTTCTGTTTGTTCTCGAGGTGTAGGACGGGACGTTTGCTTCGAGGTTGAGAGTATAAGTAAAATGTGGTACTTAGGTGGCCTGTTACATCTCTGAGGGTCGCATTTTGGGAGTTTTTAACTGCTGCTTGTTGGTGTTAGAGAACTTGTATTTTCTTAGTTAAGATTAGTATTTACTGCAATGCAATGACCTCTGCTGTGTATGCTGGGTTCCCAATTAGCTACGTGTGTTCTCCATAGTTGTAAAAACTGAGACTTCACATTTGGTTTGGTACAGGCTAGGGAGTTTGTTCTTCGTACTCCAGTTATCAATGGTAGAGATACCCTTTTCTATTTCTCTGGCTGCTTGTTTTTTGCTTTTATTCTTTACTAAAAGCACAATGTCATCAGCGTACATACTTAAAAGAATACTAGTAGGGATAGCGGATCGTAAAGGGTCAGGGTAGAAGATAAACAGAATAGGTGATAATACTGAGCCCTGTAAAACTCCTTGTACTATAATCTCACACTTTTTGATTTGATTGTTTAGTCCCACACACGATCTGCGATTTCTGAGAAATTCTGCTAGCCATCTTACATATTTGTGAGAGACTCCCTTTCTTAGCATAATAACGAGAAGATTCGATCGCCATACTTTGTAAAATGCCTTACTATAGTCTAGGAGAGCGGGATACTTCTTTTGATAGGTTTGCACTTGTACCCGTTACTGACTGCTTGCGAGATTTTAATCACGTGATCTTTAGTGAATCGTTTATTTCTAAAATCAGCTTGGTCGTCACTGATCTAGTGTTGTTTTTTTACAAGGAAATTGAATATGTTCGCCAGCATCCACTCTAAGGATTTTGCTAGCCAAGAGGTGAGGCTGAGAGGGCAATATGAGTCAAGATTAGTGGCGGGTTGTCCTATTTTGAGAATGAGCACTATGATTGCATTTTTCTAAGCTTGAAGAGAGAAGTCGGTGTTCCACGATTGATAATTAAGGGCGGTATTCTGAAACGAGTCTTGAGACTGAGATCGATCTTGAGACTGTCTCAAGACTCGAATCAGTTCTC
>JAYRBW010109868.1:0-18336 GCA_036023295.1 Invenusta paracnida
GCCGACTCGGACTTACCGAGTTCCAGGCCGTCGAGGAGATGTACAAAGGCATCCAAGAGCTTATCAAGTTGGAAAAAGAAATGGAATGTGGATCGTAAGTTTGTGGTTATATATTTCGAATTATTAACACACTAAGTGTAGTTATATTATAAAAATTGGAATTTAAATAATATTATTTTTATTGTATAGAAATTACTAAATTATTTAATTTTAGAATATTATGAATAGGTAATTATATGTTGCACATTTATATTTCAATAGTTGCTAGAAATGTACGCTGACATAATATTTTGACTAAACCTCACTCGTTGAGTCGAATAGTTAGCTGCATTACTGAATATTTAGTTTTCTGCAGAATAAATGAGAAAAACGTTTATTTTTTCAAAGTTCCTAATTTTGAAAAAGAAAGAAAGCATCGTTATGTATATATAATTAACTTTTAAACAATTTATTCATGGAAAACAAATAATTATGTAAATAATGTAATATACTGAATGATGTAAATAATTTGATTAATTTCAATTTAAACAAATGTTCAATTTTTTATTTTAAACTTTATTAGACTTGTTGATCAATTTGTTTAATTAATTGATTTTAATTACTGAATCACAGATGAAATAAAATGATTAAGTAGTAAAATGTTTTCAATGCATTACGAAGTCTATAAAAGTTGATATAAACATTTTGTAACAAAATGACATTAAAACTAAACTAAATAAATGTATAATCTGTAGGATACTGTTGACATATGGAATATTAAAATACAATACATCTTGGATATCTCCAGCTTACTTTATATTTCTTATGGTGGAGGCCATAGTTGCCAAAAGCTCGGACAATTGAACAATTTTAATATTTTTACTTTTATTAAAAAAATGTAGTCATGGAGAGAACTTTCATTTATTTTTATTATATATACATATATACAATTACACCCTTATACTATTCCCAATTCGTTTGACCTGCATAAATTTAACAACTGATTGAAGCAAAAAAATTTAGAGCGAGCGACAAGAACCCTCACTCCGTGCTAAAAGCGCTTTAAAACTAGCCGGGACAATAATTAATCCGCCATTGTTGTGTACTAGAATGGTTTTGTACGCAGCTTTTAACATATGTAGTGTTTTAAATACAGTAGCATGTTATTTATGATTGGGTATGTAGCGTACAATACTCTGAAGCTATTATATGAAACTCATTATATTAATTATTTTGCATTAAGGCAAAAAATTTACCAAAATATTACGTGAAATAATAAATTAATTACGATGTAGTTATATTTTTGAGCACGTAATAATTATAGTTTATTATCTAAGATTCTAGTTTTTGAAAGGAAATTCATATTTATAGCCGTTCACAAATAAAAGCTCCTATACTTTACATAGAAAACTACTGCCAACTGGTACCGAGTTAGTAGTATATACATTTTATCGTCAACATTTTTTTAGAGTGAGGGTCCTTGTCGCTCGCTTTATATTCTTTGGGCCGTATCTCTTTGGTAATTTTAGTTTAGGTCGATAGACGTTCCAATTCTTAGTCTTTTTTTAATATATTGAGATCCCAGAGATAAATCTGAAAGGAATCATTGTTTTGTTGAGTCTTAAGGGCGCAACCAAGGGGGGGTGAGTATTCTAGGGGGCATGCACCCCTCCTATGAGAATCAGAAAAATTATTACGCCCCCACATCTACTGAAATATTTTGCTCAACATCTAATATTAACATAAAGTTATCAGTTCAGTTATGCTTTTTTTAGCACTTAATTATCGGTATTATAATCGGTCTGAAGCACTTGTCAGTACAAATTGAGAGTCTTTGTACTGACTTTCAAGATTACTAATCATGAATCTTTATCAGAACTAATCACTTTGAAGATTTAATACGCGTATAAAGCCAACATCAACACATTGTTTGATTCTTCATCATTTGATGATGGCGCATTTTTGCTATAGATATGGATATTCATGATACTAGGGTGCCGCACCCTTTATCTAACACGTAGCATTTAGAAAATTTTATTTTTCCTCGTGGTCTGGAGTTTCATCCCCTCACACCCGTTTTTATTGTCTAGTTTTACATACTAGTTTTACACTTTAAAATGTTTATTTGAATGTCTCAGTAATAAATACCTTTTTTTAATTTATTATTATTCAAAGAGTATGCTCTACAAAAGAATGACCTGCTAAGTCATATACACATTTAATACAGTTCCGCCAAAAGGGAATACTTTCATTTCTATTTAGAATCTCTAAATTACATATATATGGTCATATGAATTAATTATTGGTGATCATTTAATTTGATATGACTTTCTCTCTTTATGTGGACCAAAATAGCTAGGCATCTAGTATTTTTTTGTATATATATATATTCATGTGTGACATGTATAATATTAGTGAATAAGCTTTACTAATCTTTTCCTGTCCTATCTTTTCCAGATTATACAGAGATATAATGCACAATGTCATTTACAAGTTCAAGTAAGTTTTTATTATCAGCTCATTCTATCGTTACCATACTACTATGCAACCACAAAAAACTGTTATAAAGATATATCTAAATATAAATAAATTTAGATTTTATACAATTTTTTTTTATAATCATATTAAATGCACTGGGATATTAGAGATTATCTACATATCCTTCAGAAATACCTATATTATTCCAGGAATATGTGAATACATTCTATAAAGTTATGCTTATTAATAATATAATAGCTTCTTCATTATTAAAAGAATTAAACATAGATAATTTTCAATCAAAAGCAGCAATAAAATTAACAATGACAAAATATGAGTTTTAAAAGTATACGACACTATTAAGAAGTATAAATACTTAGGGAACACAAGATAAGTTCCAAATATCTGGTAAGAATAGAGTCGAAATTATGTTGTATGTAGCTATGAGATATAAGGAATTTAAGCGCCCTCACCCCTTCCCTTCAATCCCCCATTAATAAGTAACAGTGTACAATAAAAGTTAGAAAAAATATAATATTTTTTATAAAAATGAAATAATTGGATGGATTTTTTTCGTTTTTTCTTAATTTATACATTTTTGAAAGCTAAAGCCCATTTAGTCCATATATGTAAATAAGACTAGGCATAAATGTTTAGCGAATTTTAAATTTCTATCCATTTTACAATAATATTTGAATTATATTAAGTATAAACAGTCTTTTTCAGAAGTTTATAGATTTGTCATTACCCTCTACTTTCGCAGCTTGTCGATTTCAGCCCATCCGACGTAGTGGAAGCGTTCCCTGTTTGACACGCAACCGGAAGAAGACCGCCGACAACACCCAGCGACCTCGCACCCCCTCAATCTCAATAGTAGCCCCCAAATTGAAGCCTTTCATCCCACCATCGCCTGCCCCCAATCCACTTGCCGGTCTCAATCTCAGTCAGACACCTGCTGAACTACGACACAGTCTCACCTGTCTCTCCGACCACCTTGGGATCTCCAATCCAACGACGACTCCACGCGATGACTTATTCAAGAAAATGGAGCTGGAATGCCAGCCGCTTCGTCAACAGTTTTTGTCTGGCGGCAGAGGCAGAAAAACGGCTGTTGTGCTTCCGTTTTCAGTAATTCCGCCTCCTACAGCCAAACAAGAGCCAGAAAAAAGTAAGCACTCTCCGCCGATTGATAAGGAGATTCACATTGTTTCACGAATACCACGATCTCGTTCCTCTTCGTCTATCAACCTAAATTCTAGGGGAATGGTGCGATCCTCAAGTCTGTCCACTTTGATAACTCGACCAACCGGGATTCCTGTTAAAGATACTGCCTCCAGCAATAAGATCGGCAGATTACATTCACCAGCACCAGTCAAGACAATGTCGGTGTCGACGTCGTCATCCATCAATGTACCCAATATGCGGAAAATATCCGCTCCGTTGGTGACTGGTAGATCTTCTCTAATTAAATCGAGGACTGCCGGTCCCCTGGTTTGTAGATCAATATCTGAAGGTGCACCTCCGCATGTGAAGTATTCTTCGAATATTTGAATGAATTGATTGTTAAATTAATCTTCTTTTGTTTTAGTTTTGTAATATACAAATCTTTAATGGATATTTTTTAAATTATCAGCTTTTTATAAGCATAAGCAATATATGCATAGGCTTTATACAAAGTTATCAGTTTGTACACATTTCATTAAAATTTTGTCTTATTATATTTTTGCTAAAGTGCTCTTTGAGAGTAATCTTATTATTTGTATATATTATTCTTGTACATATTATACAGATTGATTTTGTATATATATTATTATTTTACTTATGAAACATAATTATATATACTTTGGATATCTTCTATTGCAATTATTTATCTCTCATGAAGTGTGTGAATTAAAGATCGAGTGCTAAATAATAATTATATAGTATATTCATTTTAGTAAACTATAGAATCTTGGTAATATATATATTTTAAGTGACAATTAGAATGATTCCAGTTAGATATACGTATCGGTACGTAATATATACAATAGTGCATTTACCTATTTGCTTTACACAGGTTAAAATTGACAGGTATTAACATTTCATTTGGTACGGACTTGAAGGCAGGGACATGAGACGCCCTTTTTTCAGCATATACATGATAAACGGAGTCACCGAGCTAGCTGACACGTTTTAAAAGTAAACGTAAACATTACACATGCTTTGGTATAGTTATTAAATTATTCTTTTCGAAAAATGAACAAGAATTAAAACTATATATTTATGCATAATTAAAATATCAATAAATTTGGTAGAAAATAATAAAGCTTTTCAAAAAGCGAATCATGAGACTTTTTTTCATTTTCAGCTGAAAATGTCAAGTCCAAGAATTTAGATATAATATACTATTCCAAAAAATAAAAAATATGTTGATTGTACTACTTATGTGGAATATAGTAGTATCGTTGGTCTAAAAAGAATATTTTTAGTTAAAAAATATAATTTTTGACTTGACATTTTCCTTTTTGAATAACATTTTACTCTTTACTCTATTTGTTAAATATTAATTATCATACCCCTTAATTTAGCATGTATAACAATGTTCAAAAAGAAATTATATAAGCAAAGAAATTTTAGTCCGAATTTTATTCATCAGTAGTGGTACAAGCAGCCAAACTTTCTTTAAAAAAATGTCTTAACAGTGAAATACAAGGTGTCAATGAAAGTAGACGGACAGAATAGCCTTAACGTGTGAACTGACATAAAATAATATTATGTATATATTAGGTATGTATGGTGGCTATGGATATATAAACAGACATTAAATGCCCCATCACTGATCACTAAAATCAGAATAATATGATGATATGAACAGAAGACTGATATATATCTTAATCTATACTGGTTGGTGTTTCAATTTTTTGCATTTTCTTTTTTCTTGTGTATTATTATTTCTAATGTTGTTACAATATCGTTGAGAAGACAATTGGTAACTTCAGCAAATGTTGATAGTGACGAAATAAAAGGTGTTAAAGAGAACTGATTACATGGAGCAATTTTTTGAGAAAGAATAATGCACCCCAAGGCAGCAAATATTTCATAAGCTCAGTGAAGGAGACCAATAAAGTAATTATTTTATAATATAGTGTATAATATGTCACAAATAAAAACTTTCGAAACATTACATTATTACATATGACAGGCGCAGGCTCAAAAACAGATAGATAACTAATAAGTATTAAAGAAAGCTAGATAGTACAATAGCATGTAATAGAACGTAATATAAAGTCTAAATAAGATATATATATATATATATACCAACCAAAAGAGATGTAAAAATCACACATACAAACAGACAGTAGAGTGTCAAATATCAAAACATCATTTTGAACACAGGTCCTCACACTTTACTATTGCGTGGGTTTAATATTTTTAATCTGATAAGACTATACATTACACAGTAGGTATTTATAACACAATGCCGAGGTATGTGTATATAGGATAGTCGATATGGTCTAGTTAGCGCATATGTTATAATATATATAATGATAATAAGTAGAAATGGATTAGCCCAGGATACATTACATCTCAAATAAATTATTTCTAGAAATTTATACATATTTAAAAAGTACAAAACGATATTATTTGAATAAATCGATAAAGTCAGATTCAGATGTTTTTATCAATAGCTATCATTTAGGTCCAAATACATACGTGTAACAATCTACATTCGCGGAAATTACTCAAATGATTTATCCAAAAGTAATATATGAGTTAAATAGCGGTTAACTTAAGGTGTATATGACAGTTTACACGTCACACACTTTAAAATCTTAAGGATTAACATTCAAAAATCAATATATTTAAAAGTAAATAAACCGTTTTGAAATCAATCGATTTTTTTAATTATAAAAAAGACCCAATACTAAGATTGTAAATGTTTTTGTGCCACTGTATACGAACAATAGTGAGATGATGATAGACATTGACTTATTTTCTACTCTCCCTTCAGAATAAAATAAACAGTTGTCCGATATCATATCTATATGAGTGAGACCATGCCATTACACTCTCCCAAACCAATCCTGTATCAGTCTAGCGATAGGGAGCGACAGCTCTTAATATTTGAATTATTGTACGACCGATAGAACTCATGAGAGGCCAAGTCTAAGAATTCAATACTAAATAGTCGTCTCAGTCGGTAAACACACATTAATATCGATCGTATGTCAGTATTATTAAATTATGTACAAAATCAGAAATTGCAAATGAAGAGTGGGTGAGAGATATACACCCCACTGAATACCTACTCTGAAACGCATGTTTTCTGTTCATTTCCTTTATGCATTATAAGAGTCAAGTAACACACATTTTTTGAGTGCATGTAATTGACCAAAAAACACGGCTATTTACCTGTATACAATTCTATTTGATTGGAAACAAAAACCAAAACTTGATATTGATCTGATCACAACTTTTATTCATTCCTACATACTTTCATATAATAGTTAGGGCCATCTTGGTTAGTCAAAAATTATAAGTTTGTATCGCTATCTTTGAAGCAAGAGGAAAATATTTACCTAATTAGTTGTCTATATAAAAAAGCAATTGCACAGATTAGCAGCAGCAGTTTTATGAATAGAAAAAAAGGAGGTCAAACGAGCGTTTCTCTTTCAGTGTCTGAATACTATTATGTTTAGTACAACATTTTCAAGAATTAATTTCTAAATAAATTTTAAAGTAGCCCCCTTCCTACTAGAAATAAATTAAGAAAAGAGAAAAACAAGTAAAGAGTAAATGATAAAAATAAGAGTCACACAAAAGTATCTAAGAGATTAGAAAGCAGTTACCATTTTATGTCGCTGTTAAGAAAAAAATGTCAAACACGTAGCTCCATTAGATTTGTTGTAAGATAGGTATTTATTGATCAACAATTATCATTTAAAGTCATTGATATTTCTGAATAATAAAAATAAAGCATATTGCATTTTGTTCACTTGATATTGTAGTTTATTGTGTAAGTGATATTAATATAAAAACGAATTGTAAATAAAAATGGTGAGAAGCGATGAGAAAGAAAAATGATATTTGATACTGGACTCCTGCAGAGAGTGGCCTGAAAGTGCTGGAATGAATGGATGAATGAATGACTATGTGAACCAATGCTGAAAGAGGAACATGAGTAAGCAGAAGCATTCATTAATTAATTATAATATTACAAAACTCATTTAATGTCATCATGACCAGTTGGGCACAGGCTGATGCACGCACGTATATCTCTATAATCTCGAAGTACGTATGTGCGCGAATGTTTTCTTGTTTGTTGATGATGATACTCTAGTGGTAGCGTGATAATCACTGCAATGTAAGCACAGTATAGATATAGACACACACACAGATACAGTAGACATAATATGATAGATGGACAGACTGATAACCAAACAGACAAACATTGTCTATATCGATCAGGCCTCATAGGAAAGGATTGGTGGAAGCCTGGTGTTGTGGGGGTCCACTAGATAAATTCTGAAAGGAATAACAACACAATTAAATCAATACAAATTAAACAAATAATAATGTATGGATAATCCATAGAAAATGTACAAAAGTGTATCATAGGAATTCCGAAAAGTGCACATTATAACTATGTACGTAGATAAGAAAACTAGACGTCGTCAGCATAGAGTAATTATGTGTATGTACACGTGTAACTACTCTATGGTCGTCAGCATAGAGTAATTATGTGTATGTACACGTGTAACTACTCTATGGTCGTCAGTTTTAAACCCTTAAATTCTGTTTACTTTTAAGAAAGGCTGTAATTACTTAATTAGGCTGCAACACCGACAATATATGTATTATACATAATTGAAGCAAAAATGCATTAAATTTAAATTACTACATTACATTTGTAATGTAAATGTAATTTACATGTAATGTAATGAAATACTTTCGCCTGCTTGCATTTGTAAGGCGAAAGGTTATTTTATTGTTCAAAGGATGAAATTGATAAAATTTGTGAAAATGACCTCAGTATTAGGAACAATATGTGTATATGTCATTATATTTATATTTAAAAAATCGTACTATAAAAAGGAGTTTGGCCTTTTAGTGTTTTTAATATAAAACAAAAGTAAATAAAGAAAAACAATTAATTAAATACTACAAAGTCTATAATCTCATTAATAGTGTCAGAAAAGTACTGTTGATGCAAAGAAAAGAACACAAATTGAAATAAAACAGAGAACTATACATCTAATAAATAGAAAATAACTCTAATAAACTACAAAAGTAAAAAAATAGTAAACGTCAAATATCTTTCAAATATTCCGAAATTTGAAATGATTTACAGATTGCATATAAAAGAGAAAAAAGACATCACACAGTAATATATATTTCACATATATGAACTAAGAAACGCTCTGATTTAAAGTTTCAGAATAACAAGGATAAGAAAAATACATAAACATAAACATCACAATTGATCTTTTTTAAAGGGATCGAGGTTTTAGTTTACAACTTAGAACAAAAATTCCTAGCACCCACTATTCGTAAGAACCAGTTTAAATTATAATATTGAATTGAAACCTACAATACTGGTTATTGTGAAATAATGAAATCATATTTTACTACACAACAATTATAACCCCAATTTTAAACATGGGTTTACAAATACTTACAAATAAATGCATTTATTGACGAATAAGACGTTTAAGTAAACTTTAGGTTCCTTTAAAATTAGCTAATTAACGTATGCAATAACTTGAGAATGGAACGAATCAGGAATGTTTGTAAAAATAATGTACACAACGTTGATATATGAACAAACGTACATGGCTATAATATATTATTGCATTGTGTATAGATACCGTAAATATAAGAAGGAAACTGCTCCAATGTTCCTGTGCCTATATTCCAAACACATAATATGTATACCCACATAAATAGTTATGATAAAAATTGAGATATATACAGATAGAGCGGAAATAATACGAACGACAGTTACAAATTTAACTCTTTGCTAAATATATTATATACAAAGAATGGTTGTGAAGATCGATAGAATAAAATCAGAGTAGGTGCTATAGTGAATTTATAAATATATACTAAATTACCTAATTCAATAGAACCTATAAAATAGGAATAAAGCACAAAAACAATAGCTCAGATTAGTCTCAGGATATGCATAAATAGGATTTAAATTAATTTATAATATATATGCATAATATGATATTATATTCCCTCTCTATACTATGTGAATAAATGTACTCTGAAATTCCAGTAGCTTTGAATGCTACTTAATCAGCCTATCAGGAGGGATTCTATTCCGGTCCTTCGCAGACAGTGTTGATATTCTGTAGTAAATAATTAGAGCAATGTGTAGCATACATGCAAGCCAGCCTTGTGTTCCTGTTATAGTAGCTAGAAAAACCACCCAAGAAAGGCTAACACCAAAACTCTATTATTTAGAAGGTATGATTTATTTAAAAAAATACGAAATATACATCATTATAGCAGTAACTATATAGATCAGAAATTAAGTAGAACAGTATATTTCAATGATTTTCATACATTTAATTCTAATTTAACCATTATGTATATACTGATTTCTCTTCATAAATGTTATAACATCTTCTTATGTCTTAGTTCATTATTATCTTATTTTAAAAATATATATAAATAAATTGCCACAAAATACCCATTCCAATTAAGCATATATGTATGTATGTTGTATATATCGGTAATCAATTTACTAGTTTCCCTATTAATCCATACAGTTATTGTGAATTGAGTCAACAACGGGCCGGCCTATAATGAAAACAGAACTTCAACTTCGCCCAGCATGTTTAAGTAACACTGTATGCTTAAGTTATAGACAGTATTTATATACACATAATATAAAGGAACATTCACAAAAGTCTTACTTTTGTATCAAAACATTTCAAAACGGAATTAGGAAAGGACATTTGTATCGATTTCAATGAGATTATAACAGTGAACCTAAATGTAACAATGAATAAACTTTATACTACATACACATTAATTAATGACGTACTACTTATATAAGATTTTAGCAAAGTTGTAAGTGTAATTGCATAATATCACAGGGCCTAACTTGGTTGCCTATAACCAATATATATGTACGTAGATACTTATTTACATAAATAACCACAATACATTCAATCGTGTTTAAAGTAAAGTCTGCAGAGGTCACAGGATTCTCCAGTGCATTCTAACTCCTTCAAAAACAAGTCGACTGTATTTTGAGATCAAGTCTTGTCGACTTATAAAGAAAGCTCTATAAGAGAATATCCATACCAAACTGCCAATTATAGGTGTTTTTAGTTTGCCTGCTACAGCTATAGTTGTCCAATAAACTAGTTTTATCAAAGGCGTTGTTAAATACCGTAGACCTAAAAAGGTGATAAATACTAGATATTGACAATATTGTAACAGCTACATTGTATTACAGAATATAGATTTCACCCTAATCCCTTCATCATTTTATATGTGTATAGATAGATATAAAACTAATATTAGTCAAATTCGGCATAAAAAGTTTTCCATTATAATTTTATTTCTCTGGAATCCATAAATTCTGACATATACATAAATTTCACACATACTTGTAAACATGTCAACATAATCAGATTCGAGAAAGAGAAATATTGAAACATATATATATACATCTATCGTGCAAAGCAGGCGCAAATATATTTGCAATACTTTTTAAGTGCAGAAAATTAAAATTAAATAACTGATCCAAAAACCTTTCTACAAAAAATAATAATAATAAGTATAGCAAAAATCTAAAAGCTGATCGCGCAAAATAACATCTACGGTGGTACATGATCAATGTTGGTTTATTGATTTAAGGAAAATAGGGAGTTCCAGAGTTGAAGCCCCTGAGGTATTGGAAAGAAATGCGTATATTATATTGCATATTGATGAATCGATAAATCACAAGTCATAAACCTTCATATATCTCCATTGAGATACAATAGTGTGGATAATAACTCGTTAAACCTCGCAGATATAATATGTATTTTAAGGGGAAAAAACTATCTATTAACTATGTATAAGGAATTATAGTTAGTAACAAATGATAGAATATATACGTATAATATATATATAGTATATATAAAAATTAGTCGGCGTTGAATACTTAAGAAATGTAAGCTAATTTTAGTGTGGAGTCTTTTTAATGTTACGATTGATTATATAAGTCGAAATACGGTAGACGAAGTCAAGATATGGGATATGAACGAGTATATGTCTACACACATTACTGTTCAACTAACATAACATATAATATTATGTTCATAAAATGTAAAAGTAATTATAGCATGGTAGCATAGCAGACAAGACGATGTTATGTTAGCTTTTTATCTGCTTGATAATTGATATTTTAATTGTATTATTTAATCAAATTATTTAAATTACATTAATTTAACATAGTGGTTATTTAGCTTGTAGAATTGTTGAAATCTAACCTCCAAAAATACAAGTAAAAATAATTAATAATTAATGAACGCGAATCCAAAGAACGAGGGCATCTAAAATGTTAAATATTGAAGTTAATAAAAAATATGTCATTCAAACGCTCATAGACATCTTTAAAAATGACATTTCTTTAATTCATAAATGTAATAAAATGTCACCTATACAGGTCCGAGTTTTCATAGAGCACACTTACCACAAATATATAAAAATCACAGTGTTACCTTGAACACAAGTTTCATTTATTAATAAAATAATTGCTGCATTCAAGTAGTACGAAAATTGTAATATCTACGTCTTAATATATAGAGAACAAGAACTTTACATCATTAGTCTAATCATATTACTTGCATCTGTGTACATAAATTCATTATAGCAATCAATAGCGGTGAGTAGACCGAGAACTCAAATATGTCAGCTTTACAGTTGATATCAGCTATAGCATAATATACCGATATCTATCATGTGTATTGGAGCCAGTCTTAAAGTAGTAGATGAATTGTGAGAAGAGAAAGTCCAAGGTTGACGAGTGCAGAGTAGCTTAATGCCAAATACAAGGGTACAGAATAATACAGCGCACATGATAAAGGAAAGAATTAAGGTGTCACTGTGTATATAGAACTAAAAATAGATTTAGAAAATTAAGGGTGCCGCTATAGTTCTATTTTTAATTAAAGAAGTGAGAAGAAAATTACACATTCTTAATTGTTTTGTGCCTAAAACAGTGTCTATAAATAATGAAATAGAAGATAAATTAATAGACACTAAAATTTAATTGCAAAATTCACCTCCTTAAAAATATTAATAAAAAACTAGATAGATATACTCGTATACGACAGAGCAGAATCATGCTCTAGAAGGTAAGTGCATGTTAAGATCAATCCAAGGGTATAAGAAATGACTTATACAGGAACAAAAAAACACGCCTATAACACCTATGTTGACTTTCTACGATAAGGGAAAAGATCAGAACACAGGATCGATCGATCTATCTGGAAATCCAGAACTACATGTTTTTTATTTAGGGAAATAGAGTTAAAGTGAGATGTGCAAACTCTCAAGAAAAGCTCAAAGTAAAACATAAAATATCAAATTTCCCAACGCTTTTATCCCTTAACAATCTAACAAAGTAAATAAAAATTTATTACAATAATCTATTTATTGACTAAAATTATTAACTATTTAATTTAAATATAATCAACCGAATATTATGAAATATGAAGAAAATATAATCTCAATTTTAAATCGTTACAAGCTTTGAAAAATTGGGTAAAATAGTTGAGTTCTCAGTACTATCTAATACAATTAATAACGTATAAATTAAAACCTAGACACTGTAAATGTGTACATGTAATTTTAAAAACAATCGACAATTAATATTTCTGTATAACAATTAATGTATTTTATCGTATTATTAAATAAATAACTATCCTAAAACTAGACAAATCTTTTTAAAGTATACACATATAAATCAGTAGAAGTATACATTCTGCGGATCGGGATGACTTTTTCCCTTAATCTTCTAAATTCTGGTCTTACACAAAGATGAGATAAATATTCTCCCTCAACAGATGGCTTATAATTCGCCCCAATTTCTTTCAATTATTGGCTCAACCACGACACGACTATACACGTTGTCTCTGAGAAAAGTCCCAAAAATAGAGGAAACGTAATTAATATGATAGTGTCTGGTCAAAATCGATTTAAACGATGGCGCAGGCTTTTTCAAACGCGGTGTACACAAACCTTAAGTCGGAAGAAAATTGCGAGTAGATATTTGCAAAGGAAAAATACGCAGTAATCGTTATTATTCCAATGGTGTACACATAGATACACGAGCAATATAATTATAATACTGCAAGACGACTATATAATTGAATAGAATCAAAGCAGTGCGGGATGACAGTGGTAATTCATTTAAGCATCTATTAATACATTAATACAAAACAAGTACAGAAAAAATGACATTCAATTCCTCTTAAAAATCAACCTACAACACCTCCCACCCCCTCAAGTGAAGATGCGCAAATAAGATACACATAATTTGAAGAAGAAAAGATGACAGTGATTCAAAAAGACATATAAAAAAGAGAAATAGTAAAAATAACACTAATCAAAGTTCAAATCTAAAAAATGCTTCAAAAATTACAAGTATCAAATGTACGAATAGTACATATTTTATTACCTTGAGTTGTGCAAGTGTATTCGAATGTTATCGACAACATTACAAACGCACCTTTCTTTTAATGCGTATTATATTAAAGACTTGTCCATCTCAAGGAAAAAACTGAAAGGGTTTAACGAAACAAAATATAATGCACTCTTTGTGTGCATGAAAATATGTTTGATATAGCTGAATAATCTAAACTTCGTAGTGCATTTGTTCAACAAAGGCTCAATTAATACAAAGAAACGTCCCGCAGACAAGTAATCAATCTTATAAGTTTTACAAAAATCAATAAACTAAAATATCACGATGAAATTAATTTCTAAAAATGATATCGTATATTATTGCACATAATTTCCTCTGAGTGCGTTACCTGTAAAAGACTTGCTTAAAAGGACATGTAAGTGCTTAAAGTGTTGTCCAAGTATTGCAGCAGAGAAGTATCAATTAGCGCTTAAGTGTAATTCATAATTATAGACCTTCCCCATTTTTTATAATTTACAGTTTCGACAACTTCTATTTCATTTTGCGCCGACTCAAAAAAACATTTCCTATTATATAGGAAAGCCAAAGGAGGTGATTATAATTCAAGGGGTTCGTCGTTTTAATTATTATTCGATCAATATTATGGGAGAGAAATAGACAACCAGCATGCTGCAGCCACGCGTGAAAGGATGAATAAAGCAAACGTGTACAATTCAATCTTTTCAGGCTTCTGCAGCTGCTGATAGTTGAGAATATTTCAACTCTTCTCGGCTAATGCAGAAATCCCTTAAAGTAGTATTTCTTCGAGACAGCAGTGTGTACACAATAGAGAAAAAAGCTCAGTTCAAGTTCCATAAAGACGCGAGCGAAGACGCTAATGATCATGTATAGAAGGGACGAAAAACATGGGGGATCCGCAATCAACAAGGATGAGGGGATCGCGGAGTACAAATAGCGAAAGAAGATAGGCGGAAAATGTTTTCAAGGGTGGAAACTGGCTACTAAGCATCATGCCTTTAATTCAATGTATAATTTACATGATTACTGGCTTGAAAAAAGGGTTTCTAAGTAAGGAAAAATGCTAGTAATATTGTGTAATATGTGGTTTAATTATTACAGCAAAATTTGTCAGGTACTAAGATCTTGAAAGGTTTTAATTATACAAATCAAAACAGTTGCATTAAATATTTGCAGAGTTTTTTTAATAATCAGATTTATTACGGGTTTACAAACGTGACAGTTGAGAAACGCATAGCGGATATTTTTTAAACATTGTGAAGTACCTTATTGTAACAAAAAGAACGAATCTCGTATGTATAATAAATAATATAATGTATCATTAAAAATACAAAATAAAAAGAATAAAATGTAGCTACTATTTTTTTACACTTACTGGAAAAATATTCTTGAATTTATTTGAAATATAAATTGAGTATATATATACGACTCAATAACGTGTTCGTAACTATCTTTTTTAATTTAAATTAGATAGAATACAAAAAAACACAAACTATCTCATTGCAAACCTTACCTTGCCGATAAAAAGACCTGCCAAATGTTACACTGACATTGTAATAGAAGACACACAACTTTAAACTCGTTGGTCCCCAGTAACAAGCAGTAAACACTTAAGATAATAGACATCGAGTTTGTCGGTTAACGGGTCAACATTTTCGCTGAAGAAATTATTACAGCAACAACTATAATAACTCGAAGAAAATTATAAGAAAAAGCGTTCCACTAATTGTTTGTAAGTTACAAAGTAAGATTTTAAAACATGTAATTATGCGTATTGGATTTCATATAAGATTGAAGGATGATGAATTTGTGTTATCTTACTAAAAGTAGCGAAGTAAATCTCACATGTACCTACAAAATTAGGATGACGTAAGACCTTGATGAGTATATTAGTCACAGCTAACCATACTATGGTAAACAACAATTCCTCTACAACAGAATGAGCAGACGTGCTAAGCTTGTTCTATTAATAGTAAAATTCATAAAACAAAAATCACCTTCATTTCCAATAATAAGAAAGTAAGTAGTTCACACACAGATACGCAGGTACGCAAATTCAGTATAAATACCTGACTGTGATTGGACTACACATAAAACTACAATACACACCACATAGCATTGCATCACGATATAATATTATTGCAGTACAACCATCATCGCGTAATCTCGTTCAAACTTTTAGACAAGACTATTGTACGCACATAGTTAGATGGTGGTACGGTAGATGTGTGCGCTCTATTTAGTTTGTAAATTTAGTCACTTATCCATTAATCACCCTCTTTACTCCAATTTATAGTGTATATAATATGTAATATATGTGATACTATAACAACTAAATGCCACGCCGATTGACATACTATTGCAGGCAATTAAGGATCAAGGTTGGTATGTAGATTGTAATAAAACGCAAGATATTATTTCACACTAAAGTCAGGCGGGTAAATAATGAAAACAGGTATAAGAAAATATACTGGATAAAGTTCTTCAATAACCATTATAGTTAAGATTGTGTACAGATACTCTAAAACTATACACCACGTTTATTAAAAAAAACATATCTTTAGTTATTAAGAAGAATTGTGAACTCAGGAATGCTAAATACATAATGTTATATAGATATATCTCAAGGAAGTCAAACAAAACTAGATAATAAACAATATCATATTAAATTTAAAAACAGAGCAAACCAACGCCTTTAAGGTGATTTAATGTGGAAATATATATTTTTAAACTATCTGCGATAAAACTAAAATTATCTGTTTGACATATATGAACGATAAATTAATGTAATTATTACTTTTAAATAATATTATGAACATTTATATAAATCTAAAATATGAAATATACTTGGTAAAGCTGGACAAAATTAAACTCGACATAAAAAATTATACAAAAAAGTATTAACTACGTTTTTCATATTCGTATAATATAATACAAACCAACCCAGTTCATTTTATCTAAAATGTACAATAAAATATTCTGTTAAGTAAAAATAAACCTGGCTTATGAAATATAATTGCATCTGCCCGTCTAACGAATTATATTCCACTATATAGTCAGAATAAACAATAAACAATACAAGACAGTGAAAATGTGATTTTTGGATCGACATATTTCGTCTTTAGTCCTGTATTGTCTATTAATGAGCCAAATCCCCACACAAAACTGTTTCTTAACGAAATTTAAAAGACCCTGTTAGCACACTATTTCTACACTGACATTTTCCATGACAAAGCTAAGTGTAAGCAGATAGTTGATAATATTCAATTCTCAGTTCTAGAGATTAGCACCAAAGCATAATATTAGTATTCACGTCCCCTCACTAAAGTTCCAGTAGAACATACTATACTTTATGCACAATGATTCCCATTTTGCGTCTAAAGTTTAAAAATATATATACAATGTGACTGCGGAAAAATCGATAAATACACACACATGCATACTTGATATTAAAAGGGAATTCTTTGTAATGTTATCTATAAAAATAAAATAAAACTAATACATTGTAACTCTTAGTAAGCCACAAAACGGGTAGACCTGCATATTGATCTATACTTCACCAGGCAATGCATGACAACATAATATATAAACTTTATAAACTAAAATATTACTCAATATACGTAATAATCGTGTAATAAACATAATTAATCAATAGGAGTTCAGTTTCAAGTATAGACGCAGATGAAAAGCATACAATAAATTAATTCAATTGTCTACAAAAGTTCTTTGTGTAGGAGGATTTAGCAATAGTTCACGAACTTATTAGTAGAACATTTATAACCGGAAGAAGAGGAGGCATATCAAATATTTATGATTATACCCTCAAAACCAGCAAATGAAATTTCCTCTTTCGTGTTTGAATATAATTTTTTGAAAAAATAAACAGATAAAATTGTCAGTAATTTACTGTATAGCAGAGTTCCTGGTTTCCTAAAACCTTCCTTATCCAATTGTTCCACCAATATATATATATTATAGATAGATAATTTCAAAATATAGAGCACTTAAACAATAGAAAACAGAAATAGCAGTAATTGTATAGGAATACATTAAAAAAAGAGGATAAACAATAATTCTGCTGCATTCATAATGGTACAAGGTGCTTCGTAATTAATTTCGTTTTTAGGAATAGTCAATGTAATTAAAAATCGTGTATTTACAAGTAATGTTCACCATTCTGAATAATTATTTGGAAATCCTCGATCATCTTATCGAATGCGCGTTGCATC
>JAYRBW010109879.1:0-18333 GCA_036023295.1 Invenusta paracnida
TCAAAATATAAAATGATAAATAATCAAATGCAAATAGACTTAAAATTACCGAAAAGATTGTACATAATAACTCATTAATCTGTACATAGAAACTTTTTATTAGTACCTGTATGTAGTAAAAAACTGTACCTGATTTAAGTAAATTAAACGAAATATAAAATGATAAAGAATCAAAGGCATATAACCTTAAAGTTCTGAAAAGTTTGTACATAATAGGTAAATTAATCGGGGTATAATTATAGTATCTTCAAATAAAAATAGCAAAAGAATTATGAAAGATGACTACATATTATAGGTAACTTAATCTGTTCCTATAGAAACTACATATGTAATTTACATGAGGTAAAAATTTGTTCCTGATTTAAGAAAATTAATCTAAATATAAAATTTTAAACAATCTGGAAATAGTAATCAAAAAAGAGAAAATAGCCTTTCAATCGTAAAAGTATTGTTCTACATATTATTATATATGGGTAAGTTAATCTAAAGTACTTTACGAGCAAAAAATATACATGATAGGTAAATTAATCTAACTATAAAATGAAAAACAATCTGGAATTATAATTGGAAAAGGGCAAATAGCTGTGATATCCTGAAAAAAATAATACATATTGTATGTAAGTTAATACATTTGGTAAGGTTTAATCACTTTTATATACATAAAGTCTTGGAATTGTGAAAGTATTGTAGCTATTTTAGGTAGTTTTAAAAAACAATGTACATATGTCTAATGTAATACAGAATGCATTTATCATGAAAAATATACAGGCAATTATTTTACTGTCTTATCATACTTTTTCATTTGTTTACCATGGCTATCTTTGAAGTTTTCATTAGTTCGAGTGCAATAAAGACGGATAAAAAATGTGGAAAAAGCTTCCAAAAGAACTGTTTGAACTTTAGATCTGCATTCTTCATGAACAAAATAAAAATAAAAAAGACTACTTATTTCAGAATGGCTAACCATATGTTTCGACAAATTATCAATATGCGGTGCTTGTTGCATAAAAAGCAAAGCTTTCCTTTGCATGGTTAAAAAATCAACGACAACTGCATCAATGGGATCAAATAATTTACAAGTATCTGAATATTCCTTATTTTTAAGGAAGGAGGTTGATGTTTCAACGTGAAGAAGCTCACTTAAACACTGTTCACAAGATATGAACCGTCGAATATTGTGTCCTGTGACATACGCGCATGAATCTGAACTCATATCCAAGAGTTCGAGAGATGATATTTCTTTACTCGTTGGTTTATTCGATGCGGTGTCATTGGCAGAAGATTCAGTTTCACTGGAAAGTTTTGTCAGCATTGGGAATTCTTTGTAGATATCGCTGTCTTCATCGTCTTCAACATTTGGTGTTGAGAATGAATCAATAGAAGGCAGAAGATAACTAGCAGAATAAGCAATTTCGCTGTTAGACCGTTTTGATGAAGATTGAAGAACATTGTTACAAGCTGTAATACGAATAGCAGAACGACATTGTCTGACTGTTGGTTTGTCGTTGAAGCCACCTTTGCGACGTAATCCTGAGAACAAATTCTGGTATTAAGGGAAATAGAAATATACTAAAATGAAAAGGTATAGATTATTATTTAACATATAATGAATATACTAAGGACTTCAAAGAGTTATGAATATAATATAAATTTTCTCTAGACAATAATAAATGTGAATGAATAAACCACTCCGATGCAATTTATTGGATTTGTTATTTTTTAGAATGCATGTAGATTCAAGATCAATGAAAACATAATATAACTACAGTTTATATCCCAGTATAATTTACAGTATTTTTTATTAATAATACAGTATTATTTTTATTTATTTATTGATTGACTTTTATATAATTTCAGGTGTAAATTGATTTTTACAGAACTGCACGATAAAACTTTATCAGAAATACAGAAAATATTTACTATTTAAGTTTAATAGATAAAAGTTTCAAAAATCATTAACCGATTTAAAAAAAATATTATCAAACATTAACAAATATTTACCTACAACAATTATTGTAATAGGATAATAGGTAGGTAATAAGAATTATATTATGTATTAAATACGAATAATATATAGAGCAAATGTTTTTATTATTTAAGCAAAATGTAAAATATTGCATTAAAAAGTCAATAATTATATTAATCTTCAGCCATCTTTTACATTAAGGAATAAATTATGTGAACTTTTGAATAGTTTAAGTAATTAATTCTTTCAAATATAATTCAGTGGTGAATAACTATTTTGTTATATACATATACTATTTAGCTATACATTGTTATAATAAAATTGCTAAAGATTAACAATTTATTCACTTGCATATTGATTTATTTTTGCTAACGTAATTCAACTCATTTCCTTCCTTCAATTAATGCAAAAATAAATCGTTAGTCAAGGGAATAATTTTTTTTTAGATATTATATATGGAAATTTAGAAACTCTATAATTGATAATGTATCTTTCATCGTGAAGATATAATATTTATTGGATGACGTAATTATACAGGCTTTGCTGTCATACATTATTTTTTAGGAATATTCGTGTTTAATAAAAATTATTCTATACATGGAAAAGTGTTACAAGTTAAACAATACTGAAAGGCCAAATTTATATGAAAACGTGGGCCAGACAGATTTAAAATTCTTACCTCCACACAATCTTGATTAAAACGTCGAGTGCTGACAAAAGAAAAACCGCGAGATAAACATTCTTTAACCACAGACTGTAAATTCCGTAGAGTGACAATGAACCCTCTTTGAAAAGGCTTGGTTTTGTATAAAATACTCGTCTTACGGTTTTTGAACTGCCAACTGCTAATCCATGTAATTGCATCATCCAATTCCTTAAATTTGTTTGCCATATTTCCTGGTGTGATGGCCTGTTTGTGTTTGAACGTATTTGGGCAGGTAGAATTGACAATATCGAATAGGTCATTTATACGCTTGACAAATTGGCCCGTTTTTGAAAATTCCGAAGGAAATACAGCAGGTTTGTTGGTCATAGGAGTACTTAGTGTGATTAATGCTGAATAAAGGGTAGATTAAATGTAATATTGTAGACATAATATATTTTCAATCAAGAATTTGATATTTGAATCAGAAACAACTATTTTCGTTAACAATATACATGAGAGTTTAGTTGAAAAATTGAAAATGATTTTTTTAAATGTTTTAAACAAAAAATTAATAGATTAGCAATTTTCATTTTTAAATATGTTCTTATTTTCTATATTATTTAATGAATAAAAAATGTATATAACTGCTAGTCTTTAAAAAATATACAATTTTAGATAGGAATTTATATAGAGCCTTTGAGACATATTATATTTCCTATACAATTTTCTGCTTGAAAATTAATATATTAAAATGATAGTTTTTTTGTTTAATTCAACCTTGATTTTTATACAAATTAAATTGTTTAAATGTTATTGTAAATAAAACGTGTGTAATTATCGTTTTTCATGCAGAAATTTTAAACAAAAAAATTATTATTGACTGTTTTAAATGATTTTCAAAAATTATTGATTCTGGAAAATGTTATTTTAAAATTTATGTTGAAAGGCAGGAGTTTATCTCACACAAAACCGACATGATATTTTTTTCCTCCACATTTTAATGCATATTTGAAAATACCCGTACTCCCTGCTTGTAAAATGTCCATAATATTTTTATTCAGGTATGAATTTTTTAAAGTTAAATAAAATATGAACTAAACATTTTTCACGCACAGAGTATGTCAAATTTTGAAAGCTTATAATGTATAGAAATTATTTAGCTATCCAGTTGTATTATTTAATAATACCGTTTTGACTAGTACTACAAAATAACCCATACTTAAAAATATATATCGGAAATGAACACACAAGCAAATAATTTTCAAAACAAAACGTATAAAACAATTTTCAGCTCTAAATGTATATCATTATCTATAATCTGTATATACCATTAAACAGATCATAAAGAAATCTACTGGAATCTTCTTAAATATTGTAATAAATGTATTTTAAAATATTAAATTTTATTACTTGAATCATACTACGATTTTAAATATTAGAGAATGGGAGTTTATTGAAGCGAACTGAAGTGCTTATAAACACATCACTATGAACCTATTGAAAATTCGAGCTGAAAAAGACTAAACCTATTATTAAATATAATTTTCATACCTGCTGCAACAGTTCCGCTCAAAATTTGTGTCGCTAATTTGACCTTCATTTGTTGAGCATTGTTTGGACTAATATGAGCTTCTCTCAATTTGGGTGCAAATCTTACTTTGTGCGCTTTGTCATAAAAATAAAAACGTCGAATGTGGGAGAAGTCAGC
Organism: Invenusta paracnida; assembly: GCA_036023295.1. Lineage (NCBI taxonomy): Eukaryota > Metazoa > Platyhelminthes > Proseriata > Coelogynoporidae > Invenusta > Invenusta paracnida. The sequence goes on from JAYRBW010109879.1 coordinate 4,321, forward strand.
AACTGTCTCACCATTTATCTGAAAACAAAGAATGTAGGTAACACTTTATTTAAAGATTGTTAACAAATGTGTAAAATATTATAGCTTAGGAGACAATAATGCAAGCATAAAAAGGATAGATAAGCTATCTATACTAATCAATTTTGCCATGTCACACTGGAGTTATGAGACACACACTAAGAATTATGTATGTCACGTTTACTTAATTAGCAATGTAGCTAGAAATAATTAAAAAAAATATATTTATTTCAGCGTAATATATCAAATGTATGTTCTTCAAATAAAAATGAATATAAAAACATCATAATATTGGTATACAAGTAATATATCATTCTGTCTTAATTACATAATCCACAGCACTAAAATGTGACAAACACGTAAATGATTGGATTCAAAGATAATGAATAGAGAATTCTATTGTTTGGGGACATATAACGTACTTGTGGAAAGGTTGTACAAAGGAGGCCTATATGTCTATCTAGTTGTACTGCCTGAGAAATTTTAAATGTAGCAAATGTATTTGCTTAATATTCTTGGAGACTATATATATCAGATATATCAGTAATTATATTTCGTTTAGTAATATTTTTTGTGAAAGTACTAATTTGATTGAATTATTTTCTTAAATATCAGACTTAATCTTATGTTATTCCATTCTACTACTGAATCGTACGAATGTTTTATTTAGCTATTTCTTTATTAAATCCATATACCTGGAGATAGTGTTTATTTGTTTGTCTAGTTACAGCTTTGCTGTTGAAGGTATCATATACATTTTTATCTAGTTTGGTAGGTACCTTAATCTTTTTTGTATACTTTTATGTTAAAATTACTCAGTCTTACCTGAATAACGTTATGAAGTAAGCAGTTCCTCATACTCTTGATCAAGTGTGGTGGATCAAATAAAACTGGAATATCATGAAATTCGTTCTTCCAATCTTTCACCAATTTTTGATGAGACGGCTCTTGATCCAGTATAATTGACACAGGTTTAATATCCACTTTTGAGAGGTTAAGAATGCACTCTTCAAGTCCGTGTACAATAAGGTCTTCCTTTGCGGTTGATGCAATAAAGTAATAAGCTATAGGCTGAAGGGGATTAGGTAGTAGAGAAAATAGGTAAAATTTTAGACATAATCGCTTGCAAAACAATTTTTTGACAACAATATTTTACCAATTATGTAAAAGAAATCTAGTTAAAAAGATAAAATATAGTTAATTTAAAAAAAATAAACAAAAATCTGATGAAAAAATATATTATGAATACAGCTAAGAACATAATATGAAGAATAAAATTAGTTAACATTTTTTACCTGTCTCCAATTAGAAGCTGAGCCCTGAAGCATGAAGACCATTATCTCAGAAGCAAAACGTGGAGTTTTGGTCCCAAATGACTTTTCTTCAAAGCCATCAATCTTGTCTGATTTAGAATATTGGAGACATTTTTGTATTTTCATTCCATCAAGAACCAAAGAACATGTGTGTTCAATTTTAGACATTGATTGCAGTTTAATTTTCAAGCCTTCAAGAGTTCGCAAACAAACACCTGAGGAAGACATTGTTGGCTGAAGTTCTCTATATAAACAGCTTAGTGAAGGAAAACCAAATATCTGACGAAGATAATTGTAAGTTGAAGGGGACTTGTAAAAAATACTTATGGCAAGATGCATGTCATCCTTCTTCCAACGCATTCCCCGCAAGCCAACATTATGAAATTCTTCTTGAGATTTAATAAAGCGTTGTAGAACTGGATTGTACTTTCGTAATGGCAATTTTATGGATGGTGCTTTCAGAGTTGGTATTTTCACTAAACTTTGTTTATTTTTCTGCTTTATTGCCTTCAAACGAGAAAGTTTGCTGTGTAAAACAAGGTTTTTCCTTCGTTCATTCAAATACTTCTGTTTGTAACACTGATGCTTTGAACATTTTTGAAGAACCGGCAGTTCAGAGAATTCTGTATGAATGGATGGAGAAGAAAGAGTTAATAAAGATTGAGAAGGAGGAGGATTTTCATTTGTCCTTTGCTTTTTAGCTACGGTATTTTCATTTCCAGGAACAACAGATGGACTTCTCTTAGCAGGGGGCTTTCTCTTTGGAGTGATTGATTTGGGTGGATTAGGAATGATACCCAGTACAATTGTTGGTACTGCATCCCAACGTAGAGATGAAGATCTATCATGAGGGTTATTGTATGCAGCATTTTCAAAATGGTCACTACATATGACCCGAGTTTTGTGAAAGTTTATTGGATCCAGGTGGTCAAGATTTTCACACCGAATATTGACTATCCATTTTTTGCATCTGTAACAAATAATAAAAAACTATTTTGAAATTGCCAAATAAAAAAATATTTGATAAATTGATAGAAACAATAATTATGAACAGAAAATGGCATATTTTGAATAAAAATATTTGTTTAGATTGAGTATTAATTTTGGATATTTATGAAATGCTTAACTAAAAATATATGCATAAAAATTAAAAATATTATATGGACATTTAATCTTTGAAAATTAAATATCATTTTGTAGTTGCTAGAAAAAAAATTCTTTGATATCAATATTTAAATTTTTTTACACATGGCACAACCTAATACTGTTATGATCATTACAAAATGAATTAAATTTTAAATGTTATAAAAATGGGCAGTGGAAGGTTACATATTAGAAAAATATAAGCATTCTATAGAATTATTATGTCTCAATGTTTTGAAATTAATTAAATAAAATTATAATATAATTAATGTTTTTGAAAAATGTACATGGGAAGATTAAGGTTATATATGAACAAAAAGGTTATATAATTAGTGTGGAGCACCAGAAATTTACATTTTTTGTTTTAAAATGTTGAATTTAGTGTGCAGAAGAAACTATTTTCTAATGAAACAAATTGTAGAGTAAAATTATCGTCAATAAAATTATTAATTTGACATATGTGTATAAATAAAATATTTTTCAAAGTAGCCACCCTTGACTTTTTGAGGGTAGCATGTTTTGTTACATTTTTTGCTTTTAAAAAAATATTGTTTTAGAAGACTCAAATTGAGACAATTGGTACATTCCAACAAAATCAGAATGAGTGGCAACCTTGACTTTGCATGTTAGATTTTTTTTAGAAAATATCAATATTTTGAAAATTTTACTAATGCACAACCTAATACTGGATATCACTAGTGAGAATAAAATTCTATGTTTAAAAAAAATGGTCACAGAAAGGTCAAATATTAGAAAAATATGACCATTTTATAGAATTTTTATCCTCTGCATGTCAGATACATAAGACAAAAAAAATTAAAATGCTTAAAAAATGGACAGGGGAAGATTACATATATTAGAAAATAGGAGCATTTTATAGAATGATTGTTTTAATCTTTTGAAATAAATTTAATTAATGTTTAAAAAATGGGCATGGGAAGGTTACATATTAGAATATGGTAATTTTATTATTATTTTATTAATGTTATTGTAATTGGCATGTCAGATCATTGAAAAATGTCACCAATAGCATAACCTAATATTTGGTATCATCAGAAATAATTGAAGTCTAAATGTTTTAAAAAATGGGCAGAGGAAGGTTACATATTAGAAAATAGAAGCTTTTTATTGAATAATTGCCAATTGAATAAAAATGCCAATGGCACAATTAAATTCTGGGTATCATTAGATAAATAAATTCTAAATGTCAACAATCATGGATCAAGGAATGGTTACATATGAAAAATAATATTGTTTTAAAGAATTATTGTCTTTATGTTTTGAAATTAATTTAATTAATGTTTTTAAAAATTAATCAGGGAAGGTTACATATTTGAATAGTAGAATTTTATTGAATTATTATCATGGCATGTCAGATCTTTAGAAAAATAATGTCTTGAAAATTGTACCAATGCACAACTTAATACTGGATAATTAGTGAGAATCAAATTCTAAATGTTTTAAAAAAATGGGCAGGGGAAGGTTACATGTTAGAATAGGAGTATTTTATTCAATTATTGTCATTTGGCATGTCAGATTATTTAGAAGAAAAAAAATAAATATTTTAAATACTTTTACATATGACACAACCTAAATCTAATATTGGATATTAGAAAGAAAATTGTAGGAAAATATTTTTTTTAAATGGGCAGGGGAAGGTTACATATTAGAATATGAGCATTTTATTCAATTATTGTCATTGGCACGTCAGATTATATGAAAAAAAAATGTTAATACTTCTATATATGCCACAACCTAAATTTAATATAGGATATTAGAAAGAAAGTTATTATTGGTAAAAGTTTTTTTTTAATGGACAGGGGAAAATTACATATAGGTAAAATAAGAGAATTTTATTAAATTATTATATTATCTGCATGTTAGATACATACAAAAACAAAATAAAAATTCTACACTGCCACAACCTATTAGGTTACCTAGTACTGGGTATTATTAAAAAGATAATTAAATTATAAATGTTTAAAAAATGGGCAGGGGAAGATTATATATGAGGACTTTGTAATTTGTTTTATATACCCAGATAAATACCCACCTAATGTAGTCCTTGGTTACATATAGAAAATAAGAGCATTTTATAGAATAATTGTCCTTGGCATGTTAAATATAATGTTTTAATGTTTTGAAATTAATTAAATAAATGCTTTTCAAAAAAGGGCAGGGGAAGGTTACATATTAGAAAATAGGATCATTTTATTGAATAAGTGTCCTTGGAATATTAATTTTTTAGAAAAAAAAAATATTTTGAAAATTTTCCCATGCCAATAAACATGGACAGAGGAAGGTTACATATGAAAAATAATAAATTTTATAGAATTATGCCACAACCTAAATCTAATATTGGATATTAGAAAGACAATTAAATTATAGGTAAACATTTTTTTTAAATAGACAGGGAAAGTAAAATTAAAATCTAGCATTTTAATGAATTATTATATTATTTGCATGTTAGATACATACAAGAAATATTTTGAAAATTCTACACTGCCACAACTTATTATGTTACCTAGTACTGGGTATTATTAGACAGATAATTAAATTATAAATGTTTAAAAAAATGTATAGTGGAAGATTATAATAATAGAAAATAAAAGCTTTTTATTGAATATTGTCATTGGCATGTCTGATGTCAGATCATTAGAAAATTTTACCAATGGCACTGTACCTAATACTGGGTATCATTAGAGATAAATAAATTTTAAATGTTTAAAAAAATGGGCAGAGAAAGGCTACATATTATAAAATAGGAGCATTTTATTGAATTATTGTCATGGACATGTCAGATGTTTTGAAAAAATCAATATTTTGACAATTTTACCAATGCCCATTGGTGACATTAAAAAATGAATAAAATTCTAAATGTTAAAAAAATGTGAAGCAGAAGGTTATATATATATATAAAGATATATATATATATATGAGAACAATTCTTCTAATATATTACAAGAATAAGAGCATGTTATAGAATTTTTGTCATCAGTTCAGCATATCACTGTTGTCTGTCAAATATTATTTAATTAAATATAGAAAAAAATCATTAAGTATTAAAATTTTGACAATTCTATATATGCTACAAGTACAACCTAATACATTGTATCATTGCAATTAGAAAGAGAATTAGAAAGAATTGTTGAAGATTATTGTTAATGACAATGTCATATTAAAATTTTGTTTTACTTTTAATGAGCAAATTAGAAATATTAGTATAGTGATATATTAATAAATATGAAAATATATATTTTTATGAAATGCTAGACTAAGTTAATATTATAGTATGACTATATGTCTATGAAATATGAGTATATGCCATGTCAATTTTCCAGCGCAATCTTAAGATTGCACACATTGACCAAACCAAAACACAATAATAATATCATTGACATTATCATGACATATGTCATGACTAAAAATCATTTTTTATGCAAAAACTTGTTTATATGTGAAACTGATCACATGCCACAGCAAATTAGTGTGTATACCTTGTGACATATGAAATTCCAAATTGAGCATATAATTATAATGAAATATTATTTCATTTTTAAATAGAGTTTCTACATCAGAAATTAAATAGATAATATTAATGGTAGTTAATTAACTATTAATAGTTATAACTTATTTATAGTATATTTTAATAAATCACTACTTAAATTATAGTGCAGTAGTTTCATTGTTATCTCAAATCATGATTAATGCCAAACTATTAGTAATGGGAAGTTAAAAAAATATACAGCCTATACTTATAGGAATAAAATCAATTACATAAATATTTAATTAATACAAAATCATAAACAATTACTACCTTGCTATATCTTTAGGAAAGGTATGAAACCTTAGTTGTTGAGTAGGATAGGATACACTCAAATCTCCTTCTCTCTTGCTACAATTATAGCCTTGACACCTTTTGCCTCTATAGCCAGGCATAACTAAAACGTTATATCTAACGTAAACTCATAATAGTGGGGAAAAATGGCGCTGACAGAGTAACGTTTAAACAAACGTATTTAACAAAAATCGGCGAAAATTAAGGAAGTGACAGCTCTGTATAACTCATTACTCTGTGCTTAAAACATTGATTTTATTTATTTTTGATTGGTTGTAGCAATCAAAACCGCCCTTGCATACTTTCAATATGCGATGTTGAGCCGCACACCCCATTATAATATGAATTAGGACATATTATTGAACTACACATCCGATTATAATATCAATTTTGAAATATTATTGAACCGCGCTACCGATTATAATATGAATTTTGACATATTATTGAAACGCACACCCCATTAGAATATACATTTTGACATATTATTTAACCAACACCCCATTGTGATATGAATTAGGATATATTATTGAACCGCACACCCCATTATAATATGAATTCTGACATATTACTGAACCGCACACCCAATTATAATATGAGTTAGGACATATTATTGAACCACACACCCAATTATAATATGAATTTTGACATATTATGGAACCGCACAACTTGAATTATACTGAATTGAGACATTTTATTGAACTATACACACCCAATTATAATAGGAATTTTGACATATTATTGAACCGCACACCCAATTATAATATGAGTTAGGACATATTATTGAACCGCACATCCCATTATAATATTATGAATTTTGACATAATATTATTGAACCGCACACCCTATTATAATATGAATAAGGACATATATTATTGAACCGCACACCCAATTATAAAATGAATCAGGAGATATTATTGAACCGCACACCTAATTATAATATGAACTAGGACATATTATTGAACCGCACAGTTCCTAATTGATGTAATGATATCAATGATATTTGGTGCGAAAGATTTTACTGTTTTTAAAAGTGATTTTAACGTGGTATTTACTCATTTGTTTAAAAACAATGAATTAAACAGTTTTATTCTTGCAGCATTTATTATTTATTATTTATAGAATTTAGAATTTTTGTTATTATTTTTATCCCTTTTCAATGGTTTTTTTAATATTATTCTTATAGTTATTTGTATATTACATTTTTAAATGGTTGCAAAATCGATTGCAAAAATGGTCGAATAAATTGTCGCAAAAGTTTACAACATTAATAATATTGAAATATACTGTATAAAATTACATTCTTATTCAATATAGAACCAGTATGGAAGTTCATATAAAATAATTTATCAATTAAACAAATTAATTTTAAAATTAGTCAACACTTATTAGATTCTGAACTATTAACTATAATGTCTAAGATATGTTTCATAATAAGTACTACAAGTACAACACAACCGTAGTGGGTCATAGAATATATGAATTTTAGTAATACTATATTAGTATTACTACAAACATAGAGATAGTTTTAGTATAACATTGTCATAGATAATATTGTTATAAGTATTAATACAATATTACTAATACTATTAGTACCTATAATAGTATTGTATTAGTATTATTGTAATAATATTTAAATATAAAATTAAGGTGTTATTTTTATGTAACAAAGTAATAAAAGCCAATTTGTCCATACTTATGTCTCTGTAAAAATAGTGTTTCAAATATATGGTGCTATATTCTTACATATTCCAAAGAAAAAAATTATTTTTGTTTTAAAAATTAGTAAATAACTTTATAGCATTTTTCTACAGCTGTGATTCTAAGAGTCATTTCCTTCCAATATTCCACGCTCGAGCATTTTAACGAATTACATTATAGCGTCTGGTGCTGATCCATATTATTCTAATCCCGTTCCGATTTATAATACTTTTAAGCAAGTCCACCTCCATCTTTCAACTTTAATTTCAACTTATTTTATTTTACTGAAATGGTACTTAAATCACCGAGGAACTTTTGAATGACCAATATTAAAAGAAAACCCGTATTGCTATATCCAAGTATATCTCAAAATGTATAGTTTTTATTCTAGTTATATATTTAGTGCCTCACAACATTTCGACAAAATTTAATATTTTATCAATTCAAACGATCCCCTATAAGTCACTAATCTTTCGACTTTGTAACATATAATCACTGCACTTAGAAAAACTTCAATATATAGCCAACCTAAACGAGACATTTTAACTGTATATACGTTCACAAAAATGCACAATAACTAAAAAAGATTAAAATCACAAATAAATTAATTTAAATAATAAATTATCAAAAACAAGAACTTTTAACGTGTGCAGGATTCCATTTGTATATTACTTACTGTTGCTCTCTTCGAAGAAAATAAATATAAATATATGCCAACAGTAGATTTTTATTTTATTTCCCTCTTTCTTTCTTTATATAATTGTGATGTTCCAAAAGCAATAGTGCTACTAAAAATGGGATGCGAATAAATCTCTGCTCACATTTTGCTATGTATTGAAAAATGTATGCAGACATTATAATTAAATTGAGCAAGTGGTAAAAGTCGACACATTTATGAAATTATTAATTGAAGGTTGCAAAGTCACCAAACAATTAAATAGTTTGATATTTATAATATAATATTCCGAATTAATATAACATAATCCTACTATTTTATTTGCTATAATTTTGCAATGTTTAATTTTAGCCTGAATTAAGAAAAAAACTTATTAAAAAATATAAATTTATTGAAAAATAGTTCAGTTTTAATTTCCCAAGAGTCTACGACAGTGAAAAACACAATTAGCATGTATAATATTTCAAATAAATACATAAGCATGATATACATAATATACATTCTAAAAATGAGTAAAACATCAGAGTATAAATGAGTGAATACTTTTAATTTTAAAATCTCAAACTAAATGAGTTTCCTTGATTTTTATTATAAAATTACATACTAAATTGGTATCAGTTAAATTAGGACCAGGGACGACTATAACACGTGTTTAAAATATTCCCGGATTACGACAGTAAAATGAGTCGCATGACCTCATACTAACGAACATCTTGTTTCACATAAATTCATTTCTCTATGAACTGAGATATATGAAAATTAGCCTTCTGCGGAATGACAATGGAAAATTAGGGATGAAATTGAAACAATAGCGATTAACTAAGTGAAACAATTAAAAATAGAACAAGCTGTAGCTATACACTTGCATTATAAAATGTAATATTCGTTTAAAAAAGTGTTCAAGCAAATTCAATCCCCGACAGGAACAAGTTCGAATTCTGAATTTTAACAAACTGAATCTCTACAAAAATGACATGGTTAGCTATAATTAAGGATAACTTGTAGTCATTAATTGAGCGAGCACTTTATTATCTTTTTAGAACCGGTGATGATCAAGTTACGTTACATTCTAAAGGAGTACACAAATTTTCTTCGTACATTCATTATAGTGAAAACATCATGCCATTTACAAACTTTGTTAAATTGCTGTCCTTTAATTTCCTATTCAACTTAGTGAAGAAAATGTCATAATTTTTCAGAAATATACAAGAAAAGCTTAATACGCTCTGCATAATTGTTCCACTTGATTATTACATACGGCCTCATTTCAAATTCTGTATACTGGCAAGCATCCTCCTTATGAATAGTACTATCAGCTACAAATGATATTAAAGAAATTTAATGACATATCATTTTGAAAATGAACATTAAAAACAACAAAACATGTTTTACAAATGTGTATATTTTGTCTTGGTTCAATATAAGCTATAATACACCTTGCTCAATTTCTATTGATTGCAAGTTTAAATATGTTGAAACATAAGAGGCTGAATTCGAATCGAGTATATCTATAGTATAGCATAATATTATATACGTTAGGTACATAATTATGAGAAGTTTATCGTTTATACGCTTGACTGAATTGATCACACAGAGTTCACTATATAGTTGTACACATAAACATACACACATGTACGTAACGTGTAATAATCGATGTTCATCGATATGCAAACCGTAGAGTCGAGACAAGTAGCTTACTCTATGATGCAAAATTTCGATTTAGTATTATTGATACATGCAAATATAATCTTAGTCGTAAATCAAGTGTAGACATACACTTGGTATAGATGGTATAACAGAAAACGAATGTTATAGATCCAGGCTAATTATTATATATGTATACACATATATGCAATTTATTATAACAGATCTTTGTTCGTTTCATTGTCTATGGTAAATTTAAAAAATAAACAAAATAAATGATGATAAAGGAAAAAAAATAGATAATAAAAAAAGTATGACTAGCAATCGTAGATACATAGTATAAGAGGTGTTATGCATAAGTATAACAGTATATAGGGTGCTAGCTCTGTTTCTATTCCATCACATGACTGATAAACACAGAGACGTGCTTAGTATTTACGAGTATACAGTTGTTTATTTCAGGTATGATATATATTTACATACACCCTTAAACGAATATTATCATTTTTGTATATAATTTGAATAATAGGTATATAATTAAAATGCGTAAATCAATTTCATATCAGTAATATTTAGGTAAACTATAATATAGTGAGAAAAGAAACAGAGCATAAAATTGCATCTAGATATGTATATATAATATAGGTATGTGTATGCATTAATATTACATGGATAATAAAATTGGTATAATTAGTAAAAATAGAGATCACGCATGTGAAGTGTTGGTTATAAGTAATAAACAGCTTACATGTGGACAAGTTCTTTTTAAATGAACAAAAAAGTAAACCGCTTCAAATGCAGAAATGCGTGTTATAAAAACAAAGACATGTTACAGCTTTTGCAAATGTCTATCTAGTAAATAATTCATATTTATAATATAATTTAACGGAAAAAAATAATAGTGTTAAAAAACGAAACAATTGTGTTAAATGAATTAAAATCAAAAAACAAAATTATTAAGATAGATACAACAATTAGAAGTTTTGAGAAAAGCAATTTAATCATCTATAATTTAAACATGCAGTACATTTTTTCTAGAAATAAAAGTACTGTCACATGTCAGAAATAATTATATGAAAAACTATAAGAAAAATCTTTTATTTACAAATAATTAAATTGATAACTTTCATTAATTCAAAATTAATTATATCTCAATATATTAAACAAAAAAATGAAAACCTAATAATCTCATGAGTATCCCTTTCAAAATATATTGGATAAATGAAACATACGTTTTTCAAGTATTGATTTTCAAGTATAACAAAAATGAAAGATGCGCTCTTTAAGTAAATAACGAGAGATAATAATAAATAATAAAGGTAATTAAATAACCGACTAGTACGCGTGATTATGCAGGTAATTACACGCAAATTACACTGGTAAAATGATAATACAGTCTACTCCAGCTAATCGGAACAGGTAAAATGCAAGCAAGCTTGTTCCGATTAGACAAACTGTGATTTTTAGAACAAGTTGAAGTTTACGCATTCCAAATCTTTTTTATAATCTCTGTAGTTGTCTTCTTTCTCCATTTCTTCAACTACTTTCTCTTTATCTAGTAGCGTTAGGTCGATACGCATTCTCTTCTCCATGATAGTCATATTTATGATGAAGTGTGTGAGACTTCGAGCTTTATAATGGTACATTAAGAATGGATAATGCATACCTACAAAATAGAAACGGACTATTTGTTTAGGATAAAATATGAATAATGGGTAGGTAAACCTATGGTAGGACTGTCAATTATGAAAACATTACTTCTTAACGGGGTTTATTTCTATGGGTTTATCTCTTATGTAATGAAGCTTTAGATTAATTATGGGGCAGACAATCCAACACAATATAAAATGAGGACTGTAATTTGAATAAGCGATGCACACCCCATTATACGAAATATGTTTAGGTATATACTTGGTCCAATAACGGAAAATTACATTCTTAGGGATATTTCCGATCGCTAAATGAAGGTGTGACGTAACATGATGTAAATGAGAAAATATATGCGGTTCTAATTAGCCAATATAGTAGGTATATATAGAGACCATTCTACTAAATCTGTTCCCAATTCACATTAGATGGTGTTCCAATTAGCCAATATAGTAGGCATATATAGGGATCATTCTACTAAATCTGTTCCCAATTCACATTAGATGGTGTTCTAATTAGCCATTTTTTATACTGTAGCAATAGAAAAACTAGCGGGATTCTATTTATGTTCTGAATAATCGGTAATTCGGTTTAGTCGGAGTAGACTGTATACATGTATATATAGCGTCTAAAACATTTCAAGTGATATGATCCTTTTAGAAACAAAAATCGGGATTGTTTATGTGAAAAATGTACATTGAATAAAAGCAATAATAATGGGATATAAATAATATATAACAAAATGAAATTGCACAGGTTTGGAAAGGATTGTTTCGAAGCCACTGGTATGGAGTGAACTATGCCGAATTGAACTAAATCTAAATGCGTATGAGGTAGGCGAAAATTGGAGAAACTTAAGTAGGTATAACTCAATTAGTAGAAAAAAGGGTACTCAAATTTAATCTTTATAATGTATTAAGAGTAATTTGGTAAATAATAACCAGTGAAACCAAATATTTTTATTGAAGCGTCAAAACCAGATCAATATACCTATGTTTGTATATAATATGTACTCATGTACTATATAGCAGCATTTAAAAAGATAATGATACATAGTACCAGTTATGTGCGTAACATGGATCATGTTAAGTAAGAGTTTGTGATGTAATATTCCTTGTGTCATGATTATTGCGAGTACGGAGTAGCGTGTCTGTCGGTCAATGGGGTCAACCATGATTGGCGAGTGCTGATTGGAGTAATGCTGTCATTGGAAGTATCTTTTTCGGATAAAAATAATGGAAAATGTGAGACAAAAATTGAATGTTAGCGAGTTGGTGTATGTTACATTGATAAATGTGTTCTCAGGTGAAGTCATAATAGGCAATTTATTGCATTTTATCAACTATTATTCAATAATCATTACCTGTAATAATAATAAGTGGAAATGTGGATGAATGTCACCGACGTCCTTTCATATCTAATCACACAACAATATAATCTCGGTCATAGTCAGGGTCACCGGCCGACTTTCTTGCATCCTTATTTGGCGCCATCAAAGGTTCTGCTTCTCCATTGGCAGTCTTTGTGTCACTATTTTTCTTGTGTCCACCTGAAACATTACAACAAGATACTATAAGAAAGACACCCTTACGTTACTTATTAAAAGTGATACCCAATTATAATTACCAAAGAAATATTATATGATATGATATGCTAAAGTAATTATGAAAGTCACGAGAAACCCAAAACGGTGCAATATACTAGGCATATTAATAATATAAAATCATAATTAAAAAAAAAAATTACAGATTTGCAAATACTAAATTGCACAGTCATTTAAAAAACCAAGAGAATCACAAACTGCGAAATTTCCATATCAAATGATTTTTTTTCATTATAGCCTCCAAATATCTTGGAAACAAATTATATTAAATGCGTTCAGTGTAAGTGCGGGCTTGCTTTGTGCACGAATATATGGCGATCCCGTATTTTAGCGTCCCAAATTAATTTTTTTTCCAGATTTAATAAAAAACGTATAAAAACAAAAAATATAAAATTATTAATAAAAGTATAGAAATAATATTGAATGATGTGTT